>BLKR01008202.1:0-24088 GCA_011170035.1 Teleogryllus occipitalis
CAGGGCAGGTCAGGGCAGGTCAGGGCAGGTCAGGTCAGGGCAGGTCAGGGCAGGTCAGGGCAGGGCAGGGCAGGGCAGGGCAGGGCAGGGCAGGGCAGGGCAGGGCAGGGCAGGGCAGTACAATCGCCGCGAGAGAAGTTGCTTGGAGTTTGCGTTTGCTTATTAAGGCTGAGCTGAGGCCGAAGGAACTGAACGGTTGAAGCCTCCTCGAGTTCTAATTCCACCCCGCGCTCTTTCTGCTGATGCTGAACTTCCTCGCGGGGCCGAAGAAGGGCAGCGACGGGTGCAAGGGGATGATGACGAATGAGAGGAGATGGTCAATGGGCCAAGGTGGAAAAGGGAGACGAACTCTTTCGTCGAGAATATGTAAGTGAAGAATGAAGCAAGAGGTAAATGGAAGGTAAAACTAGTTGTGCTACATCAGCACGTACTATAATTGAAATCGGTCAAAGTTATAAGTCAATATTATTATGTAGCACTTTCTTTTCCGACAACATTTAACGCTTTGCTACTTCCTCCTGTATAATATAATCGAACATTTCTTGTTTCTTCTGTAACATTCAGTTATATCGTCCAACACTGCATCTCTCATAACAATCACTAGCTTATATAACCTGTTGTAAGAGTTCTTCGCTTTATCTGAAAACAAAATAGTTACACAAGTAGTAGCTTATGAGGGGCAAAGTCGAAATTATATCGGCAGTCTAAAAATCGGCTGCCATTTGTTTGTGACCTATGAAATATGCAAATATTTCGGTAGGTCCAATTGTAATATATAAATAAATTACAGTTGTAATAGTATTCCCAGGTTATTCTATAGACGAGTAAGAATAATATTCACAAGCGTGTCACGATTACTTCCAAAACTGCTAATAACGATAGGATTGTAAATCTCCAGAAAAATATTAACGTACTAATAACAGTCAATCGCAGACACAAGAGAGTCACATTCTGCAGTTTTAGTAATTTATTGTATTCTTTGCGAGGGCATTTGATATTTTCATGTAAATTTTTAATGATCGCATGGGTCACAAGACTTGATTCTGTTTCCGGGCACGTGCACACTCCAAAGGTGCACAATTTCTGTGCAACCACCCAACCACCTGCGAAGCCACCCAACCACATGTAAAGTCAATTACGCTCCAAGTCGCCAACGACGATTCAACAGCCCCAGGCGATCAGCGCTCCGACAGTCCTCATTTCAAAGCCTAGTTTTGGAGACGTGATTTCGCAAGGAAAAAAGTCTATAACATCAACACTGAGTTTGGCAATTTCGATGTGGAGCCGCGTGGGCTGGCGTTGGCTCACACGTGTGCTCAAGTCTCGCCCGCACAGCGTGAGCTGCGGAGGCAAGATGGCGGCCGAGTTGCGTGCCTCCGCGCCTAACGCAACGCCCACCCAATATGCCATTGTGTGCCCACTTCTCGGAAGGTATGCGCGTTTCCTGCGGGGAATTTCCACTCGCAGGGCTGATAGCGTCTGCCTCGTTGGCTCCGAACCACTCACTTAGGAAGCATCGCGTTGGCGGATCTGCGACTGCTCGTGGGCGCGTTTCATCAAGGAACCAAGCGACGAAATTGGGCTGTGCCATGCCCGCGACTGTGTTTCGTGAATTTGGGCCGTGAACGTAAGTTATTCGAGAAATTACGACGCTCCTTCAGTCATTTTGACGACGTCAATCACGGCGACTATGGAAGAAGGGTTAATGAATTGACATCTGTCTGTAACGTGTTACGTGACTTAATTTTTTATTCATACATAATTTATTAGCGATTTAATATAGGTGCATGATGTTGTATACTTGATCTCTGATAATTACAATGTGTAAAAAATACTTCTTTTCCGGAAATATGTTTTAAGGGACACTTTTCTTTTGCTTGATAATCAGTCCTTCCTCCTGGTCAAAACTTGGAAATATACTGGAATAGATAGTTGATAATACTGAGTTAGACTCAATGGTGTTCTTCTACGTTTCATGACCTCTCCAAGTGCAAGTAGCTACTTCGTGAACTACATTCAGGGTTTAATTTAATTCTCATTTCCACTTTTTCCAAAAACTATTCTTCTTTTTGCAGTGGACAGTAATGTTTTTACATCCTGCAGGAAATATATGCCAGTTTTTTGTGGCTTACATGCGAGCCAGAATTATCGGAAACAAGGACTGTCACAGGTATTATAAATGTAACGTAAATGTAAAATGCTTACGGATTGCACCACTGATTTGCAGAGAGAAGGGTTTTTGTTCAAAAGCAGATGCTGATGAAATGAGCACAGTAGGGTCAATGTCTGGCTTATAAGAGGAATCACTCCTCTGCAAATATCTGTTGCCTCAACGACGCTATATGCATATTATTAAACATTAGAATATGCCATTGCTTCTGCAAAGTCAAAATGCACTCTTATTTGCTGATTTTTATAGTTCTTATTTGGATACTGTCGGAGAATCCTTAATTCCTAATAAAAAATCTCAATAAAAATTTTCCTACTTCCATTTTTGTAAAAATATTTCTATATTAAACGTAGTATGTAAATAGTATGATGAGTGTTGGTGTAACTGCTGGTACACCTTAGATATTTTACGTAATTCATGAGGGTCCACAATCGGTGGTCACATCCAGTTCAAACCCGTAAGCGGAGTCTTTGCCTCTTCCCCGATGGACCACTCAGTTGTAACTCCTCCGCGGAGAGTTGTGCACACAGAGAATTCCATCTCGTTGCTGGACGATTTGCAGCCGCAAAGAGCGCCTTAGAACTGGTAACACACAACTCACGCTGAATGGGCCTTTAGCGACAATAGCAATAAGGCGCGAAAACGTTAAATTATCTACAAAGGAGCTGCGAAAGAAGCCAAGCTTTCGTCGCCCCGCTGGTGGGCCCGTTGCAGCAGACGAGGCGGTGGGCGGGGCACGCGGCGTCGAGGCGCCATCCGAAATGCGCGAGGAAGGGGAGCCATCACCCCCCGACTCACGCACTCGCCCACTCGCCCACTTCCAGACCACCTTCCACAGCGCTCTGCACACCTCATTTGCTGTCAATCGAATGCCCAACGGATAAAATATACAATAACATCTTAATAAAACGAGAAAATCAAGTCAAAATAGCGAAGAGAAAGGGTAAAAATTGTATTGTTGCTTAATTCAATATATTGGGAATTTTTTCTTTGTGTTAACACTACATTATTTACTTAATTTCTATCTTAATCATGGATTCGATATACAACGTATTACTCCTTACCTGTTGTATGTGGACGTGTAATTCTATACAGAATCACGATTCCTGGAAGTTGTATTGATTGAAACCTATTATTAGATTGACGGCTACTAATTAAATTTAAACTTATTCTTATATCTATATTACAATTTCTTTCTATCTCATAAGACATACGATTCGATATAGAACATCAAAACATCGTACGGGTTTGGATTTAAGTTTGTAAGCTTACTATAATATCTTGACAGATGGCTTCTCTGCTGACTAGCAAAATGTTGTCCCTGGAATCCTTATTACATCAAATAGTGCGTTCTTGCCTAAATTAAAAATGTTAAAATGCCCACAACGATTTGCTGTTAATAGAACTTAATATTTCCCACAAAATTAATACGCGATCGCGACTTTCCCTATCTGTTTCGTATGAAACACCTACTTGCGACTGATACTAATTGAAAAATTCTTCCATCTAAGGCGCTACCATAATATACATATATCTATTTAATTCAAACTTCCAGTTACTGCATTAATAGAATTACAATTACAATTTACTACTACAATTAACAATACAAGCTCTCAAACTTGAAACTCAATCATAAATTCCCGTCTCACTGTCATTTTCATAATACCCAGCTTATGATGAAAATCCGTTCGCGCCTCACAAACCGCTTACGTGTGTTCGCTACAACAATCTTCTAGAGAGCGATCCCTTGCGTCTTTCTGAAAAGATACGGCTATCCTTCACACCTTCTGCACATAACGTGTTCGGGGCTGTGACCATCTGCAAAGCGTTATGACACCAAACATGGAATATTAAACTATGTCGAACGGTTGCCTAAACAACGCGTATTATTTGACTTTCAAGTTTGAAAACAATGCCGCTGGATGCCGATTCTATCATTAAAACTACACCCAAGGTTCTTCGCTTATCAAAATATCTTTCTCTTTTCTAATATACGTAATATTAATTTATTATACAACCTTTGTGCGTTTTAACTGATAACAAACTGAAACAATTGAGGTAATAAACATGGAAAAAGGAAAGCACGGACTTCTCAGATGCCCATGAACTGATGCTACCCGCCCATTACTTTGCTTTCCCAGTGGAGATGCAACGATCTTTGTCTCCTACTATCATTAGCAGTTATGGCAATTTCCAATAGAATTCCCTTTAAAGCAAGCCATCGAGCAAAGAGATCGCATAAATGGACATGCAAGACATTACCTGGTTTGGTTTAAACAGTATAGCGTTGAATATCCAGCAGTATGGTTCAACTAGCTGTTTGATTAGAAACTGATCCATGAGACATAAAAATGAACATTCGTACATATATATTGAGAGTGTAGCCATATCCCTCAAGAAACAGTATACTTGTTGCAAACTATGTTACATAACCGCACCAAGAACACATTTCTTACACATTGTAATATGCGCGTTTTAGCATTGCATCTTCTACTCGTACAAAAAAAAAATGAATGGCGCCACTTCATGTACGAGTAAAGTGTGTGAAGGAGCATCACAAAAACAGATGTCATGCACAAGACGCGTTGGTACAATTTAACAACAGTCCTGACGCAGGAGAAAGAAATTAAGCTTTAGAGCAGAGCAGCGAATTGGAACACGAGTTGTTTCCGTTCTAGAAATAAAATGTTGTCCTGATGTTTATGTCACTAGAGGAAAACAATAAATAATGTGTGATGTTTTTTGCACACATTTGCTTCACTGACATGGAATGTAGCATTCTAAAAGCTAGTAGAGGCGTTTCTTTGCAGAAAAACGCCTCTACTAGCTGGCACTCGAGTACATCTGAAGCTGGTATATCATTTGCAGTGAGATATGTTATGAAGAGTGGTTCAGATTGTAAAAAATGAACATGAAGTCACATATACAGAAAGAAATATTACAAATAAACACAATTGTTCTACTTTATATATAAATACGTGGAATTTACCAAAGAAATCAATAACATATTGTGGTATTTTTGTGCTGAAAATATTTTTAATGAAGATGTAATAAATATTTATCTATAATAGAGTATTCATTCAATTCTTACACAGTAAGTGTTTTTCTGGGGTAATTATGTTCACTTTGTTACACAATGAAGACGTAGATGCGTCTGTTCACTCTACGGTGCAGTTTGTGTTGGTATACAAATACAAATGATTAAAAAGCGACTTTCACAGTCACTTTGCGGCTTGATTTTGTATCGTCCATCCAAATGACGAAGCGCTTCTCTGAAATACTGAAGCACCTCCTCTGCCCTGGAGCAAAGGCATAATTTCGCGGAATAACGCGCGATTGACGCATCGCGCGTTAAACGTGCACCTTGCTGGCGCTCAATGGTTCGCACAGCCAGCACTAATGTTGCACGCGTTGGCGCCTCTACTACGGAGATCAAAACAAATCTCTCAAAGGACGAGTTGGCCTCTCGACGTTCCTAGCTTCTAGGCTAGGAGTAGAGATTTCACACTCCGTAAGCATTCTGGGTCCTACTATGCCACTACGTCGAGGATTCTGTTAATGGTATTGTATTCCTCTTTTTGTCTACATACACATCTCTCGATGTCAAATGGTCGACTCCCTGGCACCCATGACGTCCGACACCAATACGGGCCTTACTCAAATATTTAAAAATTCTTCGGTGGCTCTCCAAGCACGTGGATGTCATATGAAGTGAAGAAGTCGTCTTCCACAGACGAATTTAGTAGTTACTTGGCTGTCCGAGCCAATTGAACGATAAAAATTCAGGATGACAAGAGGAAAAAACCGACAACATTCTAGACGGTTTAACGTAATGAGCATTGCGATGCTTTAAATGGTACCATAGTATTGCTGGCAATGTTTTAAAATACTACTGTCCCAAAACTGTCCCCAAGATTTTCAACTTTACCATGAAAAGCGCAATTCAAGACCAATTAAGACATTTTTGAGATTTCATGCAATAATCACTACTCTATCTTAAGCAACAGTAGAGATATTAGATCTTTTTTCTTTCTGAACTCGAAATGGATTACTGCATTAGCAAGTACAAATTATTATACAGCATAAATAACAATTTCTGAGACTATGTGAAGAGAATTTCTTAGCGTATCAGAGAGAATGAAAAGTGTCACAGGATAAATATTTAAGACCAATATCTCGAGATGTGGTATTTTTGCAGTTAGATGCAGCCGATGTTACACTGCCAGAAACTTTCAGCAATGAAATGCCTGGTTCACGTAAAGTGACTTTTCCTAGCATCTAACTGCCACATGAGTCTTGCAGCTACAGTGGACCGCAACTGCAGTGGACAGCGCAGCAGTATTTTAAGTGTTCAGCAACCAATCACAAGCTGTCCTCCTGCTAAAACATTCCTCATACCAACAGCTACTTGTATTTCACTGCTGTCAGAATTATACATGCCTGCGACGCTGTTACCGGGAATTTGCAAGTAAGAACAGGGGTAAAATGAGCGATATTTCCTTAAGGAAATAAAGCAAGTAAAGAAGGAAATAAATAGTAGACGCCGGCCCGCGGTCGTGGGGAGGCCAACCCTCCGCAGTCTGTCATTCGAAGCGCCCCGGGAGCGACTAGCTGCCCCGTCCCCACACGCGGCGGCAGAGCTCCAGGGGGCTTTGGAGCAGCGCCTCGCCTCTCCTCGCATCGAAAGGCCAGCTCCGCGCCGAAGCATCTTACGGGAAACTTCAACGGTTCGAAGGGCGTTGTTGGCGAATAAACAATGCAACGTGTTAGTGAAAAAATTCTGAAGTGGCAGCAGAGATATTAAAACAGTCGGACAGTCACCTCGTTTATCAGTTCGAGACCAGGATGGTTAGAGCAGAGGGGAAGATAGCTCATTTTTTCATCGCAAGCGACAAGCAAGTGAAACTTGCTATGTGTAAAATTGTTAATAAAAATAGCCACTTGTATTGTGATGAAACTCACATTATAAGTATTACAAATTGAAACGAATCGAAGAAATACGAGATGTTTGCAAATGCATTGGCGTTGCAACGTCAATGAAGCAAAAGCCAAGGGAGGGGAAGTTTCCTGTCGCAAGGATTTTCAATCCGATGGTTGAGGTGATGTCTGTCGCCTCCAAGTGCTGCCTCACGAGACTGTTAACGTCTACGGGCCCTAAATCAAATAGCAACTTCCGTCCCTCCCTCCCAGAAATCACGAAATCTTTGAAAGCAAGCCGATCGAAAGTTCACGGTAATAAAATAACGTCGTATATCATCTCCGTTTTCCGACTGACTAAAAGAATAATTGACGAGCCTCAAGCGTCTCAAAGGAAGACACAAAGAGTCCGAGTTCAGAGAGCGAAGGCAACGCCGCGGCGGGGGCATTGAGAAGCTCTTTGAGGTGCAGCGGGCCCGCGCTGTCGTTCGCCTTACGTCTCCCTCCCCACTTCCTTCGCGCTCAAAGGAGCCGCATTGTGGCAAGAAAACAAACGCACGGTGCAAAGAGGCGCAACCACGCCGCGATGAAATGACAATCCCACGAGCGACGATTGCAGAGCAGGAATCTCTGCTCGTCGACCTCGGCCGCAACTTGAAGGTCGGGACGACGCAGGCAGTGGAAGTGGCGACGGAGGCGGGGGCAGGAGCGGCTATGGTGGGGGTGGTGAATGTGGTTGTGGTGGTGGTTGTGGTGGTGCGATAGGAGCGGGTGGTGGAGCAGGTGGAGACGGCAGAGTAAGACGGGCGCTGGTGTAAGATCGGGGTGGCGGGCGCTGAGAGGCTGTCAGTCACGCTGGCGCCCTCGCCGCCGATGCGCCCTGACAGCTCCATCATCGCCCTTGGCCCTTCGCCGCCTCCGCCCTCACCAGAGACAAATGACCAGAGGCACAACGCGCCAAGGAAGACCCACGTCGCAGACTGCTCGCTGTTTCTTTTCTAAATGCTAAGTTGGCGTTGCATGCGTAGTCATTGATACAGGTGACTGAGAGTAAGTGTTAATCTTCTAAATTGTGTAGGAGGATTGAAGTTTGTCACTTGTTTGCCAACGAACATTTCATAAACCCTTTAGACATAATTTTGTCCCTCGTTGTTAGGCAACTGCTGCTCTGGCACGCAGCAAGTCAAGATCTGACGGGGTCTGTAATTGTTTATATCATGTACTTACATTTCATAATTTATTCGCAAAAATAAAATACGCAGTTAGACCTCCAGAAACACTCAAATGTAAATCAGTTCTTATCACGAAAACAAGAGACAAGCACAGACAAGAACATAAGACCCCATAATTGGAGTAAAGTCCAAGACAAGGAAGATGATCAGACTACAAACAACAATTGGAGACTGCCACCGGAAAGAAATACGTGAAGATGGAAATTGAACTGCAGAGCGACCGAAGACATCTTAACAACGATGATTAGACGACAAATCCACAAGACCGAAGAAACAAAACAGCGTAAAAATACATGCACTAAATGGATGCGAAATTGTAAACTGTGTTGTTTTATGTTATGTTCTAAATAAAATGGGAATTCCAACCTAACATTCCCTCTATTTGGAGACCTTAGTCCCTCACAGAATTTAATACGTTAAAATAAAGTAAACGAATACGTTTATATGCAATGAAGTAACTATCTTTTATACAGAAACCCAGCTTCGGTTCTTGGAACAAAATTCACTCCACCTTTACTCAATCTTGCTAATTTCAATGACTCTGATGGTATTAACACGTGCTATGTAACTGCAGTATGAAGTATTGTTTTAAACATGCTATAAGCTGTGAATACAGTAATATTTGTAGATTATATTCCTTGTACTTATCAGTCTATCGCCTACTGGATTAAGCCACTTATATTCGAAATCATTTCTTATAAGTAGGGGGAATATGCGGATTCTGGATCGGAAATGACGTCACTGATAAGCCTTATCTTATCTTATCTTATCTTATCGTGACGTCACTTCCGATCCAGAACCCGCATATGTGTTGGGTGACGTCAGAGGGCCCCGGGACCCGGAAACGCGTCACAGATAAGCCTTATCTTATCTTATCAGTGAGTGACGTCACGTCCGGGTCCCGCCTGTGGGGCCCCCGGAAGTGGCTTTATCGTATCAGCAGAGAAGTGAGGTCACTTCCTGGGGCCGATTGCGCGCGCCCTGGCGGCGAAATGCGGCGGTGAAGGTGGTGGTGGCGCGCTCTGTGAGCGTTGTGTGGAACTCGGTGTGTGCGTGGTGGTGTGATGTCTTTCAAAAACGGGAAGTCTGCGCGAGGTGGATTCGAACCGCCCGGAGTAGCGTTTCCTGTGAGGGGGGGTGTGGCGCGCACGCTAGCACTGAGCTACCGCGACACGGCCGAGAAGAGCGTCTCTTGAGTGGGTTTTACGTGACTCTCGCGCGCGCGTGACGTGGCGTGACGTAACGTGGCGTGCGTGCGTGCGTGCGCTCATGCACACATATATAATTACCATGAAGCGAGAAGCTGCTGCTGCTGCTGCTGCGATGTTGTCACCTCTGTCGTCCACGACTGAATGAGAGAGACGCGCGTGCGCCTCCACCTCCCTTTATTTTTTTTGTGAACCCCCCTCCCCTCCGCGGTGACGTCACTATTAAAAAAAAATCCCCCTTCGCTCTATGGATGGACTATGAAAAGGGGGGGAAATCCCTGCCTGGAGGTGACGGGATGATAAATAATGAAAAGGGGGGAAAATCCCTGCCTGGAGGTGACGGGATGATAAATAACAATAACGAAAAGGGGGGTGGGAAACTGGAGGTGACGGGATGATAAATAACAACAACAACAAAAAATGTGTATATATTGAAAGAATATATTTTGAAAAAATGATACAAATACTTTTTTAAAAAGTTCTTCAGAAAAAATAATTTACATTTTTTTAATTATTGATTTCTAGATGCTGTGCTGCGTAAATCTGAAAACAGATAGTGGAAAAATTAGTACATTAAAAAATAAAAAATTATTTTTATGAACCTCGCTTGAAAAAAAAAAGACTACGTACCTCACAGAGAGGGAGACACTGACGGCATTGGATGTTCATTGGGCTCGTAGGCGGGAAGAGTGTTTTCACATGGTGAAGAAGGTAGTGTCTGAATAGATTGGCGTATGCGCTGAACGCGTTGCCGCAGTAGCTCACTTTCGGATGGTGGGAGAAGACGACTGATCATCTCCATGGTGGCTAAGACACCCAGGTGCATATTGACGATGGCGCTGAAGAAGTCGTTCTCTGGCGAGTCGATTCGAGCTTGGGTCAGTAATGCAGCGCCCACGGCGGCGTCGACCGCCGATACGGCAATCTCCTTCCATATCTTCACTATTTCCTCCTCGCCCTCTTGAACCTTTTTTTCCATTTCATGAGAAACCGCGATGGCGAAGTCACCTGCGGCCTCGGTCAAATGCAGACAGATCTTCTCTTTCTCCTGTTCCATCTTTCTCTCTCTCTCTATTCCAGGATGTTGTCACCTCTCCCGTCCACGACTCAATGAGAGAGAGATAGATGTGCGAGCCTCTACTCGTCTCCCGTCCCCCCTCTATATTGCAAACGCTCATCCCCACCACTACACCCATAGCCCCCACCCATGAACCCCCTAAATGAAGTATCTAATCTAACTCACCCCGCCTGCAGGGTCGAGCGTGCACGCTGAAGAAGAAGAAGGAAAGGACGGACGCGTACACATGATGCGGAAATGACCCCATGGTAGACTCGTAAATTTATCGATCCAATAGCGTTTGTCGTCGGAAACGGACAACGAACGCTTGTTTTGAACAAAGGAATAATTGACATGGGATTTGGACCGAATGATGCATTGTTTGTCGATTCTAGTGTCGTCTCGAAATAAACAGTCCAAATAATTTTGAAATTTATAACGTTTTACGACCGACCGTTGTACTCCCTTCGCCCGAGAAGAACACGCCCGAGATCGGGTTTCGATGGAGTACATTTTTGGACGTAAACCTACGTAGCCGAGCAGGGGATCGCTTCCGCATTCGTCCTTAAACAGTCCTAATACTTTCTTATTGCGCGGTGTCACGCCAAATTCATTATCGGGACCGAAACAGGAAGTATCGAACCAGGATGGATGCCGATTCATCTCAGCGTACACGCTCGTGGAAGTAGAGAGAATGAATGAATCGGTATCCATGTAAAGAAGATGAAGGTCGCGAAGATTTTTCTGACAATAACTATAAAAAAATCGTACATTCTATGTTTTGAAATTTCCAAAATACAAAATCCCAAATAAATGGGCTTCGCGAGCTTCACCTTCGTTTTACGCAACTCGATTGTCATGAGATCGCCGTTCACGTGATGACTACGTACGAAGGCCGGATCGGCAATGAGACGTCTCGCCCCGCACCTCCCCTCCCACCGATTCACGAGATAAATGCGTCGGTGGTTGCGCACGTCCTCCATCGACTTCCCGTAAATAGAATTATTCATCAATTTATAAAATTTGTCTTCAAAGTCGGAGGACGCGCGCTGTCGACGCGCGTTGTTCAGGTCCATGTACGCGGCAAGCCAAGGTCGTTGCGAAAAAGAGAGAACGCGATGAATTTTCGTGAGTCGTACTCCCAACTCGAGGGCCTGAAGTAAATTTCGAATGTGCACGACGTAACGACGCTTCGGTAGAAGCGTCGCCAGCAACTTGACTTGCCGGCTGCTTTTCGAGTCGGGCGGGACGCGTGTTTCCGGACAGGGCGGCAAATCGCTCAAGCGATCGTGGACCTCGTCAGGGTAGTCGAGATCGACCTCCAAAACGTATCCCCGATCGACTTCAGCGGCCGCCTCTGCGATGTTCAACCGCTCGATGTCGCTTTCCGACATCCACCGGAAGTCGCCCACCGGAAGCGGATGTGACATTGAAAAACCGTACAAGTTGTTCGCGTCGACATAAGCGAGATAAGATTGCTTATCATTCGGCCGGAAGCGTTCACCCACAAAGGGGTGATTGGCCTCGGCGTGTCGACCGATCACTTGCACGAGTCCCCCCCGGATGCCCCGCTCGAAAAAGAGAACCATATCGATGTCCGTGAGTAGTTCTAGTCGAACGCCGGTGGTCTTCAACATGGCGTCCCACGAAAGCCCGGGAGCGGTGTAGTAAAACAGAGGATCGAGCCCGTACACCTCCAAACACAAATTTCTAAATTTTTCCAAAATATCTGTTTCTAGGAGGACGTCGATTTTCAAATACAAATCGGCGTACTCGCCCAAATTTTGAACGGAGAACGCGTTCCACACGGCCTGCGCGTGCGCGTACTCCGAGTCCGAAACGGGTGTGTCTGTGAGGCGACTGAAAAAGGCCTCGGGCGGCGGTAACCTCGTTTCGCCCAATTTGGACACGTCGTTGACATAATCGTAGGGGAATACCCCCTTCCTTCTGGCCAAAGCGAAAAGACGATCGTCGGGAAAAGCCGCACGGGTGAATTTCAAATCGGCCGAATCGAGCGATCGACTTAAAGAGTCGAGCGATGCACCTAAAAATTTCAAAGAGTCCAAAAATCGTAGTTCCACTTTCCCGATTTTCTGGGAAATCGCCACGAATCTCTCGTGATTGTGCGGAACCACGCGCAACCCGTCGTTGTTCGAACAGTTCTTTTCGCCCCAGGCCTGAAGGAGAAAATGCCAATCGTAACCGCTCCCGTTGTGCATGATGACGGGGATGTGCTTCGGGGCGGGAAAGTTGACGTTACACGATTGATGAGCCGCGCCGCGAAAGACACCCGAAAAATGATCGTGGTCCCTGACGCGGACGGAATTTGGAAGAAAAGGCCCTTTACAAATGTGACAAAACTCGGAATTTTGAAAACGGAGCTCGTCTGCTTCCTCCATCACGAGGGGGGAAGGATGCTCTAAAAGTTGTTCAACATCTTTCGCGAGACCTTCTAAGAAAGTTAATAATTGTATCGCGACGTCGGGACCGTGAAAGGTGACCAGCCGATTCCGCGACTCATCAAACGAGCACACCACTTGAAGCGCCGCCGAAAAGGGCTCGTGCATTTGGTATGGCTGAAGGAAGGATGCGCTCGACGACGGCTCACACGAATGCAAAGGGAGCGTGAGCGCTTCGAAATCCACGTAAACCGCAATCGGGCATCGTTGCTGCCTTTCGACATGTCGAAATTGCATGAAGCGCTCCTCCGCATCCGTCTCCGACGGAAGGATCAAACGTGCGGGGGACCCCACGGATCGGCAGTCGATGTCGTGAGCCTCGAGTTTCGTTTGCGAGTGAAACACGTTTAAACATCTCTCGCAAACAAAAATCCTACCCTTGTGGCCGGAATGTTGAGCCTGGACCAGTCCACTTAAGTTTTTGATCCAAACGTAATGGGACCGTCCGCCATCCCCGTCTATCAACAAGAAATTGAAATGATTCTCTTTCTTCGTACCCGAAAAGTGTACAGGACCTACGATTTTCCACGATTTGTTGGCCGAATCAAACTCTAGCGTGAAAACGTTAAAGGAAAAAGTGGAATTTTGTCGTTCGAATCGTTTTATCTCGTGAACGGGCAGGGGCCAGGAGATGCCGCGCAAATCGAGACTGTTTTCTAAGTCATCGAAAAGGGTTTGGTAGGTAAGCGTCCGATCTGAATTACAAATTTTGGTGTGTGGTGGCTGTCGTTTGTGAAAGAGAGCCGAAGCCAGTGCCCACAGAAAACATTTCTCGTCTCGATTTCGCACGTTGATCACAGCGTGACGTACAGCGATGGATGCCGGAAGAGGAAGAAACGAAGAGGCAGAATGAGCGATAGGTTCGAAAAAGTGAGCCGAAACATGAAGGGCGACGATAGAGGCCAACGATTTTCCGGAGTCTCTCTCGGAAAACTCGTCAAATTTCGAATTTAGAGGATTCGCGATGTGAGAAAGGAAAAATTCTGAAATGTCATCACCTCGTGTTAAAACCGCAGCCCGTGTCGAAAGGAAAATGGGCTGCAACTCTCCCACGATTTCGTGTGTCTCGACGTTCTCGTGTTCGATTAAAAACTGACATTCGAGTTGCGCACAAATTTTGAAACAAGAACGACGCGCAGGACCGTTGACGATAAGTTCAAACATTTTCAAATGGAACGGCACACGACACCTGTTCAGAAACGCGACCGGATCCAGGATGTTGTGTGGGGGAGGGGGTTCAAAATTAAACCGCGCTGTACCCTACCGTCTAAAGACTGTACGACGTCCGTCCATTGAAGAGCGTTTGCAATAACAGAATTCTCCATTCTTTCTAACTAAAAATAAAAAAAAAATGTCACGTGCTAAAAAAGGAAAAAAAAAACAGATCATTTACAAAACGAACAAAAAATAAAAAAAAATAAAAAAAATAAATCATGATATCTTTCACCTTTTCAACAATCACAGCGGAACCTCCACAAATAGTATATGAACGTGAGCGATACCCCTATGTACATGCATACTACAATAAGGAAAATTGGCACAATCCAATCGCTCATCATGACGCAACAGCACCGAGAGGACGACTAACACGCTCCACGAGGTCGACCCGTGGTTATATATATCAATTCCCCCCCCACCCACACGCATTATCCTATCAGCATTCTCCCTCTTCTCCACGACCTCCGGGGAATTCCCCCCCCCCTGACAAAGTGGGCGTTCGTGTCTTATCACCGTGGCCCCCATGCGCAGCGGGCGGCTCGAGCTACTATCATATCCGTCCGATAGCAGGCAATACGCGTCTGGCGCACGCCGATAGCGAGGTGGCGTGACCCTCCCGCGCAGCGGCTCGAGCTACTATCATATCCGTCCGATAGCAGGCAATACGCGTCTGGCGCACGCCGATAGCGAGGTGGCGTGACCCTCCCGCGCAGCGGCTCGACCTACTATCATATCCGTCCGATAGGAGGCAATACGCGTCTGGCGCACGCCGATAGCGAGGTGGCATGTCGCCGATAGCGAGGCTTGTAACTCCCCGGCCCCGGTGATACCCGCACATATATAAATGCGTTGATATCAACATGAAAATGTCATTTCTGGTGAACCTGCTCCTGATACCACTACTAACGATGGCAACCATTCGTGAAATCAACAACACGGAGGAAGAATCTGGCGCTGTGGTGATGTCAACGTCACGAACAAAGAAGCGGAAGACATCGTAAGTATTCAATTCACTTTTTTTATTTGTTTTGTTTTATTTGCATGTTCTATGTTGTTTTTTGTTTTAATAGTGCTGATGAGCAGACGAAATTGGAACTTCTCGAGAGGAGAATGCTAGGTGCAGATGTAACAACAATGGATTTATCTGGAATATTTGATGATGATGAGGATGCTACTTTAGACGGCTATAAATTAGCGTTGTCTACCACTATATTTAACACTGAACAATCATCCTCATCATCATCAGACGTATGTGTAAATGAAAACACAGCGCTGCGACTGGTTGACGATCCAAATTGTCCCGTGTTCATTTATTCACCTCCCAAAGAGACGTAAGTAGAATGAATTACTTTTTTAAATAAAGTTTAAATACGTTATTTTTAAAAATACTTTTTTATTAAGTTTAATACGTTATTTTTTAAAAAATTAATATGTTTTAGTGACATCTGGACCGCTATTGCAGCACGCGCCGAAGGAACCAAAATAGCAAAAAGATGGGAAGATTTCCCTAAAGGCATTGCTTACGCAATAACCGAAGCAAAACGTTATAAATCGGAACGTTTTAATAATGAAAATTATGCTGTAGTCATAAATGAGAAATTTAGTACGTTCCTCCCAACAAGGTATATTTAATAATTTTTTATTTGGAACTTCTTATTTGGAATTTTTTAAAAATTTGTAATTTTAATATTTCTCTTTTGTTTTATAGATTTACATCATTTATTGATCAGATAGGAGTGGAAGCATTCCTATTGTCTAAACCCCATGTAATATATTTCGGAATAAATCCTGCCAATAACGCTTATGTAATATTAATGTATCCTCTAGAATATTTAAAAAAGAAAAATATCTGGAGTGAAATAATGGTGTACGGGAAAAAGTACTTAAAGTTTTGATGTTAAATTATATAAGCTTTATAATATTGGAATGAATATCGTTTTTCTTTTTTATTCATTAGAATATCTGGAATATTATAACTGGTGTATGGAAAAAAATCAAAGTTTTTAATTTAAAAATAATAAGCATTGGTTCGTTTTTGCAATACAATCACTCCGACGAAGAGCATGAACCAGTTTCACGATTTTGCTCCATTTTCTAACAGTTTTTATTTCCTACCTACCTACAAGCAGCTCAAACAGTTTTTTAAATTGAACACCATGATGCCCTTAAAGAGACCTTACAATAGGCGATCATCATTATTATTTGCACCGCTGTCACTGTTGTTGCCGACTACCTCCCAGTCAGAGGCACTGCAGTGACATCCGTAGATGCGCTGAGATGATGCTCAATGCACCAACGGATGTCACTGCAGAACCTCTGATTAGGAGATAGTCGTCGGCATCGGTGACAGCGGTGCAAGTAGTGATGATCGCCTATTGCAAGGTCTCTTTATTTAAGACCATCGTGTTCGATTTAAAAAACTGTTTGAGATGCTTGCAGGTAGGAAATGAAAAAAAACTGTTAGAATATTGGACTGAATCGGGAAACTTTTTCATGATCTTCGTCGGAGTGTTTGTATTGCATCCGACCAATGAAAATTATTAAGAGAGAGAGAATGCTTAGTATTCAAATCACGATATTCATTGCAAATGTGTGTGAATATTTTATTCTCATCGTCTTCTGGTGGGGGTGTGTGTGTGGGAGAAAGTTGTTTGAAAAAACTATTGGCATTTTTGAAAACTGGACATTCGTTTATTTATCTTCATTGGTCGAATGCAATAAAAAACTCCGACAAAGACCATGAACTATAGCTTCTGGATTTGCCCCAATTTCCAATAGTTTTCATTTCCAACAACTTTCTCAATAGATTTTAATCGCACACGATGGCTCTCAAAGGGCAATCTTGTCATCGGACATCGCCATTATTATTATTTGCGCTGCTGTCACTGTTGTCACCGACTAGTCGGCGGCATCAGTGACAGCGGCGCAAATAATTGCGATGACCGATGACAAGGTTGCCCTTGAGAGCCATCGTGTGCGATTAAAATCTGTTTGAGAATTGTTGTCAATGAAAACTATTGGAAAAAATGGGGCAGATCCAGAAGCTATAGTTCATGGTCTTTGTCGGAGTTTTTTATTGCATCCGACCAATGAGATAATTAAACAAATGTCCAGTTTTCAAAATGCCAATAGTTTTTTCAAATAGTTTTTTAACATACACACCCCCACCAGAGGATGATGAAAATAAAATATTCATTTCAAACTATTTTCGTTTTGAACTGTATTTGAACTGTATATTTATAAAATAAATAAAAAATATCAAATTTAATCAACTGTATAAAACAATTTCACTGTATATTTATAAATGAAATAAATATCAAATTGAAAAATACTTCAAATTTAATTCACACATCATGCACTTACCTTTCCTCCCAAAGCTGTTATATTGTTAACCTTTCAATTTCACTGTATATTTATAAATGAAATAAATATCAAATTGAAAAAACCTTTCAATTTCACTGATTGTTGAAAATAAAAATATTCATTTCACATTTCATATTCATTTCACATTTCACTAGTTTTGAATTGTATATTTAAAAAATCTATTTAAAAAATCAAAAAGATTTTGAAATGAAAACTATTTATTGTTCAATTTCACTGTAAATTTATAAATGAAATAAATATCAAATTGAAAAAACCTTTCAATTTCACTGTATATTTATAAATGAAATAAATATCAAATTGAAAAATACTTCAAAAAATATCAAATTTAATCAACTGTATAAAACAATTTCACTGTATATTTATAAATGAAATAATTATCAAATTGAAAAATACTTCAAATTTAATTCACACTTGTTGAAAATAAAAATAGAAAAAACCTTTCAATTTCACTGATTGTTGAAAATAAAAATATTCATTTCACATTTCACTAGTTTTGAATTATATATTTAAAAAATCTATTTAAAAAATCAAAAATATTTTGAAATGAAAACTATTTATTGTACTATACAAAAAAGGAAACCCGACAAAGTTAAAATAGGGAAAAAACAAATAAAAAACCAATGCATTAAAACGTTTTTGATTTATTTTTTGAATATACATTGCTTTTGAGAAGATTCGGTTACAATTTACCAATGCGCACTACCTACCAGTGGACCATTCGGTCGCAGCGTAATACACTACGCTGCGGCATTTGATAACATTTTAGGTTTATTATTTTGTTTAACTCGCGGCGACCACTCGTCGCGACCGCTCCACTACGCCTATAGACAAGGAACAGCTCCTCTACGCCGGTGCCGATCCGGCAGATGGGGCAACAGACCGCAGGACCTTGAACACATATGCATACGCAATTTAGAATAAGAATACGCAGTATAGAATTAGAAGAAGAAGAAAAAAAAAACAATAGTTACCTTTTAATTATCCTCCAGCCGGCGAACTATAATTTTTGGGTGCTTCAACCTTATAATCCGCGCCGCCGGCGGTGGTGGTGGTGGTGGTGATGATGGTGGTGGTGGTGAAGTAGACGCGGTTGGCAGCGGGGTTGAGGAGAAAGTTGACCAGGTCTCTCCACAAACCCTCTGCAATCGCAGAATGGGGACTCGCCTCGATGGAGTCGAGTCCTCCGTTCCTGCGGAGGGCGCAGCCGCTGCCGCCGCGGTTTCGACCGCTAGCCGCGTCTCAGAGGCAATGGTGGTGGCGGCGGGCGCTTCCGCGGGACCGTCGCCGGCGCCCGGCGGCAGCGGCTGCGGCTGCGGCGGCGGCAGCGTCTGCGGTGACGGCGGCGGCGGCGGCAGCGGCTGCGGTGACGGCGCGGGGTCTTGCGGCGGCGGCGGCGGTGGCGGTGGCGGCGGTGCCCCATCGTGCAAGTTTTCCCCTAGATAGATATCTCTTTCTAGGTACTGCACGAGGGGCACCTCCACCACGCAGTGGTTTGGCACCCTGATACACATTTCACAAGCTGGAGGACAATTACACCAAATATTCTCTTGGTGTAACAGGTCCTGTGGTCTGTTGCCCATTGCATCGAGACTGTTCGGATCGGCACCGGCGTATAGTAGAAAATTCCACGCTGTTTCTGATCCTTGTCTATACGCGTAGTGGAGCGGTGTTCTGAGAAAGAAGTCCACGCGATCGACTGGATCGCCGCGAGTTAAACAAAATAATAAACCTAAAATGTCATCAAATGCCGCAGCGTAGTGTATTACGCTGCGACCGTACGGGTCTACTGGTAAGTATTGAGCATTGGTAAATTGTCCGAATCTTCTAAAAGAATATCTTTGCATGTTTGCTCAGTTTACACACGACTGACACGACGTAGTTTTAGAACACGACTGACTTTTTTTCTAGTGCTGTCGAAATCGCGAAGCGCGCCCGCGTGTTATCAACCCTAACACTCATCCGGGCGGGCTGGCTGGCGCGAGCGTCTGCGACCTACTTTCATATCAGTCTGATAGGAGCTTCCCTTCGCTGAGAGAGAGAGACTCTTTGTGCACAATTCCAGCACTCTATAATTTTAACATGGGCTTCGAGTAAAAAACACACGCGTTGCGCAAACTCACATGTTTGCTAAGAGAGGGCGCGCGTGTGCACTTCACCGCGAGTATGTTTCTTTCAGTCTTCCGTGTTGGTGCTAGAGGGCGCGCGCCATCACAGTAGACCGAAACACTCGATCGAGTTGGTGCACAGTGGGTTGAAACTTAGCTTTGGGGGTCGAAATTTTTTTATTAAATGCTCCGATCGCGTCGCAACTCGAGGACGCCGCTCGACTCTCTATCCGTTTTGCGAAACAGTACACAGCGGGTCGAAACGCCGCTTTAGTGGACAAATTTTTTTTAATGATCCGATGCTCTTACACCCCTTTTTTTTTTTTTTAAATACTTTTTAATACTTTTTTAATACGACTCTTTTTCCGCTTTTGCGAATTAGCACACAGTGGGTCAAAACGCCGCTTTGACTTTCAAAATTTTTTAAATATAAATATCCGGATTTAGAAAACAGATGACGTGAAGGTGTACAGTGGGTCGAAAAACCGCTTTGGTGATCGAAATTTTTTTAAAAAAATGCTTCGATCACGTCGCAACGCGAAACAGTACACAGTGGGTCGAAACGCCGCTTTGTCTTTCGAAATTTTTTTAATATAAATATATGGATTTAGAAAACAAATCTGTCAGTCGCATCGATGTGATGGATGTCTTCGGTCACGCGGTTCGGTCACGTCACGCCGTCACGAAGCGTTACGTCGATGAACAAGTCGACAGTGTTGCACGTAAGCGCACAAGGAGGAGAGATGATGATGATGAGTCTTCGGAAACTGCGGTAAAAAGAAAAAGCGATACTTTCGATGAGCTCGAGAAGAAGCTTGCGGAAAGCTTGAAAAAAACAAGTAAAATCGAACTCGATGCCCTCGAGAAGAAGCTCTCTGCGCGTGTCGAACAACAGGGAAAGACCTAAAGGCTTTCGCGAAGAGCGAATGCATCGCGCTCGTGACCGCGCACGAAAGCAAAATTCCTCCCAGGCTTTTGGACACGTTACCGCAAGTCGGTTCGTCCGGTAACTACAATTTTCACGGCAGGCTTATTCGCAAAGTAGGCCCTGGCACCGCCGGCTCGGACGTAGTGATTAAGGATCAATTGGACGGCATGCTGGCGGCTGCGAAGAAACACTCGGAGAATATTTTTCGCGCGCAGAAAGAGCTTATCACAAAAGAGATAGACGACACGCTGGCGAAGGCGAAAAACTACACGGAGTCTGTTTTTCACGCGCAAAAAGAATTAACTAAACACGAGATTGAATTAAAAATAGAACAAAAATTGAAATCGAAGGGGATATTGTAGGAAGAAAAAAAAAAGGTATATATATTTCGACACTTGCGCTCGTGTATTAGTACTGTCATGGTTCGCACAGTGTGTAGAACGACAACGACGAGAGATTGTAGGAAGTTACCACTACCACCGCAGAGGAGAGAAGAAGGCGCACGAAGAGCAGAGTATTCACCGGCGGGTGCTGTTATCACCCCCGCGCCCGACTCCCCGCCGCGATGGGTCGCGGAATATCGCGAGGGAGGAGGGGGAGGAGGAGGAAGAAAGCTGCGTGTCAAGGAAGGAAGAGTAAGAGAGGCGGGTTTCTGCCAGCCCTTCTCCCTTTACTCCCCGCGATTCTAAGCGGCCTGGGCGCGGTCGGTAGTGTCGCAGGCGGCGCTGCCGCTATCGCGAACGCTGTGAAAAACGCCAAAAGCAAAAACCAAGAGCTAGCGGAAATGATGCGTCATAACAAGGCCATGGAAGTCAAAAAAGGATCGGGCGTGTTGCTACGGGCCGCGAAAATGCTTCGAACGACCAAGAAGGCGAAGGGGGGGAGGAGGGGGAGGAGGAGGGGGGGCTCGTCTCGAAAAAACCAATGAGCGGAGTACCGCGTCGAGCACTCACGCACGAGGAAATGACACGTTTTGCCAAGAAGATTTTGAATATTCCTTATTTTCGTGGCGTGTTTACGCGTGATGCGTTGCCTAAAAAAAGAACAATGGCGGCGTCGGGGCGTGAGTGCGGCGTCGTCAACCTCGACGACGCCAGCGGCGACGGTACTCATTTCGTCGCGTACGCGAAACGTGGCCGAACGGTGCGTTATTTCGATTCCTTTGGACTTCCGCCCCCTCCCGAATTTCTTCGATACGCGCGCGGACACCACGTGACGTACAACACGCGTCGAGTGCAAAAATATAACACGAACAACTGCGGCAAGTTGTGTTTGCAATTTCTCTTTCACGAAATGGGGGAGGGGGGAGAGGGAAAGAAAAAAGGAAGACTCATCGGTAGGAGGGGTTCATTTCACGAGAGACGCTGACATCATGCACACCTACACGCTTATCGGACGAGGACCGGAAGTGACGGCCAAGTTCGCGCCGGCCATCGACCTCTCCACCGACATTCACGAGATCGCGTTGGTCCATCTCAACACCGCGCACCACGTCCAAAACGTGAAAGAAGAAAACAACCGGTTTTACTACACGTTTCCAGGGGCAGAAACAACACATATGATAAGCGTACCGCCGGGCACGTATACGTTAGAAGATATCAATCGACACATTTACGACGTCCTCAAAAAACAATTTCCCGAAGGATTTGCGATGAAGACGCATTATTGCGACTTGAAAGCGGACCCGCACACGAACAAAGTCGCCGTTAGCACTTCTTTCAGACTCGACTTCGAGGGTGATAAATCCATCGGTCAACTTTTAGGATTTAAAAAGAACGTTCCACCTACAGCTCGGGGAGAGTACGCGATGTCCGATCAAGCGCCGGCGATCGTGAAAGACTTTGAAGTGTTCGTGACGTGTAACGTGATCGAAAGCGGGTATATAAACAATCGGAAGGCCCACGTGCTTCACCAGTTTCACATCAACGACTTACCAGCCGCCATCCTCGAAGAGAGACCGTCGGAAAAGATATTTCATCGCGTCACGCGCCATTGGATCGACGAGATTTCGATTCGTTTAGAGAACGCGGACGGTCAACTGATTCCGTTGCATCCGGAAACGCCGTTGACGTGCACTCTGCTCGTCCGTCCTAGACTGCTGAATTGATTTGATTGAGAGAGAGAAGAAATGAAACACTATAAATTGGAGGTCGTTCCTCGTCCGCGACACAGAGTGCTTTGTCCGCTCGCCACGTTAACACGGTCCAGCCGAGAAATCTTACGAGGTTTAGGTTATAGTCTTCTCACCAAAGGAAGAAGAAGAAGAAGAAGATGACGACAAAGAGAATGAAAGTGAAGCATTCAAATACTGAATTTATCGACGAACATGCCATAGACATTCTTCATAGAGAGAATCTGAAACATCACATCACCGGCATCGCAGTTCACGAACACTTGCCCTATATCAGATCGTTTAATAATAACGATGAAATACGTATTACTATCGCGAATAAGGACGCCGTTCTTCTGCCGTCCGCCAGTTCTCTCGTCCTCCGAGGTTCCGAAGACAAGGACGGCACCACGGAACGCCCCAACACCGAATTGGTGAACAACGGCTTCGCTTTTCTCTTTAGCGAAATTCGTTACGAAATCAACAACGTCATCGTCGATGTAGTGAAAAATCCCGGGATCACGACCACCTTGAAGAATCTTCCTTTGCTGTCTCCGGCGGAAAGAAGAGAGTTGGGGTGTGCGGGATGGACCGAGGAGGTGAATTTGTACAACGGTGATGTTTGCAACAATAAACGCGCCTTCTGCGAGCCGGACGGAAGGTTTTACGCGATCATACCTTTGAAATTGTGGATGGGTTTTTTCGAGGACCACAATCGCGTCATGACCGGTGTTAAGCACGACCTCGTGCTGATTCGCGGTCGCAAAGACAAAAATTGTCTCTTTACAAAAGCAGAAACGGCAGATGCAGCGGCGTTTAATATCCTCGATGTCGTTTGGAGAATGCCTCATCTCACGCTCAGCGACGCCGCCTCCCTCGCCGTGACTAGGGTATTGGACAGCAGACGGCCCATTCCCATTCAATTCAGACGATGGGAACTTCAGGAATTGCCTTCGATCACGGCAGGGGGGAAGGGACCTTTTCAGTGGTCGGTGAAAACCGTCCCGAAGGAAGATCATCCCCTGTACGTCATCTTTGCTATGCAAACGGACAGGGATGACGATTATAAAAAGAACGCGAGCGAGTTCGACGGTTGCGATATTGCAAGGGCAAAACTGTATCTCAACGATGAATTTTACCCTTATTCCGATCTTTTATGTAAAGTATCTTATTATAAAAACAAAAACTGGTATCCGTATCTCTTTGAAATGATAAAAAACATGGAAGAAAGTTACTACAATCGTCATCCCACTTCAGCTATTACAATGGACTTTCTTTCAACTTGCCCTTTTATTTGCTG
>BLKR01008203.1:0-24086 GCA_011170035.1 Teleogryllus occipitalis
ATAAATAAATAAATAAATAAATAAATAAATAAATAAATAAATAAATAAATAAATAAATAAATAAATAAATAAATAAATAAATAAATAAATAAATAAATAAATAAATAAATAAATAAATAAAAAACTTCTACCACGAGGAAGCTGGCGGCGGCGGCAGCCCGAAGTCCACTCTTATCGCTTGTAGCTGATAACGCCACAGCTGTGACGTTGCGAGCGTCCGGCGGCGTTGTAGCGAGGTGCGCTGTTGATTTAGGGAACGAGAGCGCTCCGCTCCCAGCCTGTGGTTTTATGCCTCACCGCCCCGTGAAGGGGAAAGGGAGGGGCTGTGCCCCTCCACTAGCGGAGCGTAACCCCAACTCCTCTTCTAATTGGGGGATACCACACTTTCGTTCAGAAAAGTTTTCTTTCGTAATAAAACAATATGCATTCTTTGACAGTGAGCAGCTTCGTAATGAATTGACAAATGTATACATTGATAATGCAAAATACATGGCTGCAGATTTGTAGCTGAAGTATTTGTTAGAAAAATTGGTCTAGAAAGAATTATCAAGAGACGGTTCGGTTGATACAATACTTTCTCTTTATCTACAGCATTATATGAAAGGAATATGATTACATTAAAGAGTGTAAAGATATTGTCCCCGCTGGGGTGGTGCCCCGCCGGTTGGAGATACTTGGTTGAGGCGAACCCTGCTAGCCGACGGTAGGTTGGCGCGGGATCTGGCCATCCAGCGGGAAAAGACCACCGCCACCTCCCGAGCAAAAACATGCACTACACTTATGGGACTAATGGCCGTAGTAGTAGTAGTAGTAGGAGTAGCAGTAGGAGTACCAATAGGAGTAGCAGTAGGAGTAGCAGTAGTAGTAACAGTAGGAGTAGCAGTAGGAGTACCAATAGGAGTAGCAGTAGTAGTAGCAGTAGGAGTAGGAGTAGCAGTAAGAGTAGCAGTAGTAGTAGGAGTAGCAGTAGTAGTAGTAGTAGTAGGAGTAGCAGTAGGAGTACCAATAGGAGTAGCAGTAGTAGTAGGAGTAGTAGTAGGAGTAGCAGTAGTAGTAGTAGTAGGAGTAGCAGTAGGAGTACCAATAGGAGCAGCAGTAGTAGTAGCAGTAGGAGTAGGAGTAGCAGTAGGAGTAGCAGTAGTAGTAGAGTAGGGGTAGCAGTAGGAGTACCAATAGGAGCAGCAGTAGGAGTAGCAGTAGCAGTAGGAGTAGCAGTAGGAGTAGCAGTTTCAGTAGTAGTATTGACTCGCCCGGAATCAATATCAATCAATTAACCAAGCGCTCCGACCAGGGACAAGGGTATCTTGCGCATTGTATCCGACTTTAGCCAGTGAGCAACAGACAAGTGCCTATTTTAGGTAAAATAATTGTCTGAACTTCCAGGCTCTATTTCTTAATATTATCATTGAAATACCTCACAAATGTAAAAATAACCCAAACACATTTTGCTACGTGCGTGACTCCTTCACAACAGTAAGTTAGCGGTGTGGATCCCGGACATATTTGTCTTTCCTCTTCGTATAAAGCCTGGATGAATTAGTGATGATGGGTAAGGCAAACTCTGGAGCATGGCAGTATATCTGTGAAAAAATTCCAAAAATCAATGCAGCAAAAATTATGAATGAATATTCGCGGGTTCCCAAATCCAAGAGATTTTAAGAGACGCAAGAGATTTTAAGATCACACAAATGACGACTCGAGAAGAACAAAATGTCTGGACAAGTTTTCAGTGGGTGCGTGAACATTTCCTGAGGGAAAACAATCTTCAGATTCTGTGAATGGAATCAAGAGATGTTTGTGTACATTTCAAAAACTAGGCTGTAGAATGTGTGTGGTGGTTGCCCTCGAACGTTTGAAGTGCCCGCCGCAGGGGCGTGGCGGCGAAACGGTGGCGCCCGGGGAAAATATACTTCGGCTATTATAACATGGCGCGTCAAGGCCTGTCTTGACGGTGGCATTACGTCACTGCATTTCGTGTCTTTCTCGGTCATGCGACATCTAGCGGCACAACCGAGAACGATGAGATTAGTATACTCTCTGGCTGTGACATAATGCAACACCTAGTGGATACATTCAGGGGGTGTTGCGTAATGCCTCCGTGAAGTGGGCCTTCACATTCGCCGCCCGGGAGGCATGTTTTAAATTTCCACTAGACTTGTGAATGTAGAGCTCTCTGATTGGCTAGTGTTGGTAGCGCGCGAAACGCAAGTGCTGGTTCCGAAAAGAAGTGGTACGGCATTTGTGAGAACATGCATATTTATCAAAATTGTCAAGGTTTGTTGATGTATAAAAGGTTTTGGAGCTGAATGAATGTTACTTAAATTACCAAAGATTGACTTACTTTTTTTTTTCTCTCAAAATCAGTATTAAATGAATCATTGATAAGAAGTAATACAACTCAAACAACATGATCATCAATGTTTATTTACAACACATCAAATAGTCCTTATTATCCTTACAATTAACAGTGACCCAATAATAATGAGAAATTATAGAATGTGAATGATTGTCAAAGTACAGCATCTGTGGGAATGAAACAAGAATCTGTACCTAGATGCAATCAAATCAGGTTCAATGTTAAGAACAATGAATTGAAAGTTGAAGTAATAACCAATTGTAATTAACAGACAATAAGCAAACTTAATCATGACTTATGTACAATTTTGAAAATACAATAACTATAATGACATGAATATTCAGTGTTGAGTAAAACTTTTCTGACTATTCACCATATTTTATAATATTTTATAATTTACTTTAAATTTGATGTTTATGTGTAAAAACTGATCATATTTTAGGGTCAGGCTCAATCATTATTAATGTCATTGTCTTGCCACATACCAGGTAATGAAAATAAAATAGGATGTAATAGTACAGTATGTTGCAGTTCATTTAAATTCACTTGCTTGATTTGCTTTTTAGCATAGTATGTAAAAGATACTTCTATGTCTACAGGTAAATTGGTAGATTAAAACATAAAACATTGTATACAACTTCTTTCAGAACTAAATTCATGTGATTCATTGTTAGTTTATATCTACCTGTTGTTGGTTTTAATACATTGTTGAGGCACTGAATTCAAAAATTTGCAATAGTTGATATATTAAAACTAATATAAAATAATAAAAAATAAATAATAATAATAATAATAATAATAATAATAATAATAATAATAATAATAATAATAATAATAATAATAATAATAATAATAATAATAATAATAATAATATCAATAAATATTTATTTATTAATTGTGATATCTCATTACTTCCAGAATATAATGGTTGGAATACTACACAATACCTAGTTACATGCACTGAGAAAATTGACTGCATCAATTGGTATGCTAACATGAACTTACTTCATGTTTTAATAAGAGTGAAGTGATTACTTGTAGATTTATATACCAACTACAATGCATACCCAAGCAAAGAGTGAAAAAAGAAATGGTATCTGTAATGATAATCCTATTGGTATTGGGATGGAAACACATCAACCTTTCTGCTACAATATTTTTTTTTTATTTTTTATTGGATTTATAGGTAGTACAACATATTGTATAAATAGTGTATCTGTTGCAATGCACAAACTATTTAAAAATCATATTAAGAACTAATCAATGAAGCTACCTTGTTATTCTTGTCACAAAAAAGCCAACTTTCAACTTACAATGTTGCTTACTATTCTCCTTCATTCAAAGGATGTCTGGCCACTGGCCAGCATGAATGTTCCCTTTCAGATGGCATCAATCGATGAACTTTTGAATTTGAATGATTCCAGAAGACAATGTCCTGACTTGTAGGAGGTTGAATTTATTACAATACTGAGTTCTTCTACATCTTAATACCTTATTCTGCTCAATATTATTGAATATACTTTATTTAACTGAAATAAAGTCATTAATTTTTATTAACAAGGCAAAATATCAAATAATTATTTATAACCAGTGTCTGAAACATCTAATCTGTAGAAACCAGATATGACATATATGTAAACATTTCTGTGCATTTTTCTTGTACACAATAGAAAAGGAAGTATCTGATCTTCTAGAAATAGTGCATAGTTTAAAAATAAGTTGAGTAAAATTGTACACAAATAATTCATATTATAACATGCGAGAACATATAGGTACCATTTTTGATATGTAACTATGCACAGAGGCAACTTGAAAGAGTTTATTGTTTTAGTGTTTTTTACCCAGTGATTTATTTTGTTCCAAACGTGACAGTGAATGGGTTGCAGCAATATGCCTTTGCTTTGTTGGAACTAACCAATTAAATTCCTCCAATTTATTTTTGTCTGCCTGGGCAACACACTTTTTCCTGGTCTTCCAGTGTGTTGGCATTTCCTTCCTCACAAGTAGGCTTCTCTTCTGGCCACAGATGTAGGCTGGACATGGTATTTTTTCTCCTTGTATGAAATATTTTATTTTACCCAAAGGAATGCTAATTTGACTCTAAAGCTGACTTTGTTTTAATTTGGCCAAAATTTAATAATGCATAAATACAATCAAGTTTTCAATATTGATCATAAATATCTACTCTTCTTCTCAGCAAAACTATTTCTATGCCTGCTAAAGGAACACAATTTTAAAATGCCCCTTTTACTTTCTTGTATACACACGTATATATGGAGTAGTACTTACATGTAGTATAGAGAAAGTTATGTTTTGCTGGGGAAAATTGATTTCAAGATTTCAATACAACTAGTGCCTAAACCATGCGTACAATCTTTTCCAAATTGAAGAAACCCCTGTCCATCTGGCTCTAGTTTTATTTTGAAATTATGTCATCCTTATGAAGTAGAATTAATAAATATTCTTATAATAAATTCAATCTCTTACAAGTCAGCACAGTATCTTGTGGAATTATTCAAATTCAAATGTTCATCAACTGATGCCACCTGAGGGTGGACATTCGTACAGGCCAAACATCCTTTGAATGAAGGAGAATAGTATGCAAAATCATAGACTAAAGAGGTATAGTTCTTTACTCTATGACAAAATTCGCCATACCTCCATTTAGCTTTTTTGTGACAAGAATAACAAGATAACTTTATGGTACAATTTTTAAATTTTAAGTTATTTTGTTTTGAAATTACATATAGGTTACAATGTATTAATTAGTTCTGAATACAATTTTAAAATAGTTTGTGAATTACAAAACACACTATTCACGTAATACATTGTACTTCCTATAAATCCATTTAAAAATGAGAAAATATTGTAGCAAAAAGGTTGATGTGCTTCCATTGCAATATCATTGGGTTATCCAGGGGCAAATCCAGAGGCAAATTTTGGGAAGAGAAATTCAAAATATTTTGGTTGAGTGTGTCATATTACAAGTTTTGTAAATGTCACAAGCTACACTCAGCTCATGCTGGGATAAAATTTTATTCATTTTAATGATTATTCAAAAATATTTTTGCTTGAAAGTTTTGTATCAAGATAAAATTATTAGTTACTGAAAAATTTTAGAGGGGGAAATTTCCCTCATTTCTCTCCCTATTGATCCACACCTGGATTATCATTACTAAAAATTACAACAATTTAAATGATCATTAAATTAACAATTAAAATTATCATTAAAAATGCAACAATTCCATTTGTCACTCTTTGCTCGGGTATGGATTGTAGTAGACATAGCACTACAGGTAATCACTTGCTTTTATTAAAATAAGAAGCAAGTGCATGTATGCTTATCAATTTATGCTGTCAATTTTCTCAGTGCCTGTAACTAGGTATTGTGTGGTATTCCAACCATTATATTCTAGAAATATTGAGATATCACAATTAATAAATAAATATTTATGTCTGCTTTTTTAATATTTTCTTATAAAACTTCAACTCATGCCTTCCTGAATGCCAGACAACTGTGCTTTGACAAGTTAACAGAGTTACTAATACCTATAATAACAGCAATAGAAGTAGTGATAGTTTTAGTGTGGTGACTACAGAATGTACTCATTTGAAATGAAGCTTTTAAAGAATTCAAACTGAACCCTCACTTTTGGGGTCAAAATTTTTATGTGTTGCTGTTGTTTTTCACTTCTGTGATGCAATCACTTTTTATGATTTATTATCATCTGATGAACCTATGGAATCATATTGATCATATGTTATTCAAAAAAATGGGATGCTTACAGCTCTGGTTTCTACACCTTTGCTTATTTTCACAAGAGAACTTGATATTGATGGGCATAAGAAACAACTTTAGGTGAAACTTTAATGAAGCAATTGATTATTTTTTCAGTCTGTCACGATGAGAGTAAAAAGAGGAATTCAATGATATACATACTGTTGTATGTAAGATAAACATTTTTTGAATAATTTTGATATTTTTTGCAACTCATATTTAACGGATTTTTTAATGTAACAGTCCGCCGCACAAGGTCACACAGCACTCCACCAGTGAATGTTTGCTCGGCGAAGGGAAACTGATTTTGGTTTTTTGATGATATAAAACATATTCCAAATATTCACAAAACTGTTGCAATTTTTTCCTTGAACTCTGCTTTTCATCCCTCCACATTTTCAGAATTTTTGTCTTTCTTTGATTGAAGGAATTGAAGGATTGAAACAATAATTACAATGTGTGTTTAATTATGCTCCTACTCAAGAAAAATGATCGACCCACGCTTCTGGTTCTCCTATAAAAAAGTTTATTATTGTTCGACACAATTTACGGCAAGATCCGGAGTCAGCTTTGAGAAAGTTCGTTTACTCATTCTGGAAGGACTTATCAATTTAATTTTTTTAAAAAAATTGTTGGGTATGCGTTGGCGCAACGAATCTCTGAATCCTTGTTGGGCGTTGAGCGCTGGTATGGAGTAGTCCTTCATTATTTTTGTCAAGTCTCGTCACGTCGCAGTCAGTCAGTGCCTTTCATCACTTCGGCCAGGGGCTCGTCGTCGTTAGATGTCGAGGTTCCTAGACGATCACCCTATCAGGAATCCGCGAAATCTCGAATTCTTCCGTGAGTTCACGGAGCGCGACTTCACGGAGCATAGTAAACGAATTCATGACTTCACGGAGCGTAGTGAACGAAATTGGCTAGCGACGCTGACGAAGACTTATCGCGAAGTCTCTGAGCATTGTTGTCATGGTTATATCCATGGAGCTAGGTAGTCATAGCTCCAAGTTTATATCCCATGCTAAAGATGGTCAAAATACCAGAGAATTAGGGAATAAAAATATTTTAGATTTGTTAAGATTGCAAATCTATGATATATTTATTTAGAAGAAATACATATAGTGTTAGTGCGTGAATTTTTCTCGAAATAATCAGTTGTTTGTTGCAATCGTAGAACAGCAAAAATCAAATTTCTCCAGGTGTCAACTTGCTTTTGAAAGCCGCATGAAATACGTCAGTTCCCTGTTCGTTCACTGCCTCGAAGTCAGGGATGCTCTTTTTACAATTTGCCACCCACGCTCGAATTTGTGGGTACTTGTTTAAGTCGATACCCATTGCCTGAAATTTAAAACAAGGTTGAAGATAAATAAGGTGGCCTTATTTAACATAATTACTAGGTCTTTAAAATTATTACATTAGTTCCATTTAATTATTTAAAGTAATACTTAGTTAATATACGTATTAGGAAATTCCACAGGAATTTTACTTTTAAATATTAACTTCATAACACAACGTATTAAATATTACATAATTTTTTGAAAAATTAAAGGTATGTGTTATTTAATAATTTATTTCAATGAAATGTGCTTTTTACGCAGCGATTTAAGGTTTCAGCAATGGCCCAAGACCAACCAATTCAGTGGATTCACTTAATCATATTTTTACGCACTTGTAATATAACTATACTACGAATAAACTTCGAATGTGATAGGCATTTGGATGTGGAAGGGTGGGGAGCTGCCGCATACTGCGCGCTCTACCATGTGCTCTCAACACTAACTAGACAAACAGAAAAAAGGAATGTTGAGAAACTCGTTATATGTTTATTCGTAACATTTGTTCCCTAATTTTAGGTGTCAACAATGTGCAAATGTCGAAGCTCCTGATTCGCTGTTCCCTAGGTTATAGTTACATCATCACGTGACCACCAAATATCAATCACATTCTAATTATATTCGGACCTTCGATTCGTCTGCGTTATTGTATATCTAGTGTATGGAATGTATTAGTTTATAATATAAAACTACATCGGTACATTAATGATTGTAACACTTACAATGTACGTAGTCACATTTGCGACACACAGAGCGTCTGCAATTGTGATGTGATCGCCAGCAACCCATCCAGTGGGTTTGAGATACCCTTCCAACCAATCTAGAGCTTCGTAAATATTCTTTTTTAAATCTTCTGCAATTTTTTCTGCACCCAAGAAGAAAACTGAAATCTAAAACAAATAAATTGCGTTTATTATTATATTTTTATTTGCACTGAACATAATGAATCTCGAAAACGGAGACTTGATTTCCATTTCTTCAGTAAAATTTGTAAATCAAATGTAAAATAGGTTTCAGACCTGCAAACGTAATTTAAACATTTACAAAAATATTGCATTAATTTTTCACGAAAAGTAGTTTACTGTACATAAATATTTCGGTGAAAAATCTGTGTAAAAAAACTGGATAAATGTTTCTAATATTATCTTTAATAATTAATGTCCTTTTTTCGATCACTTACGGCAGCATCTCTAACGCGTTTGAACAAGATTCCATTATCAAAATGAAGTCGCTGGTCCACGAGGGTTCTCTTGTTGACGTCTTTGGGATAAAATTTTTCATCTTTTCCATATTTGCTGGCTAGATATGTAGCAATGGCATGGCTGGAAACATTTGTGCTTCATTAATACAAATAAAGAATGAAATACAATATATGACAAGTTATGTAAATCAATAACTACCAATTCTTGAATTATAAAATCGGAAATGATACAAATCACAGTACCAGCAGCGTAGAAGCGACTCTGACAGTTCAATGGAGTGCTGCCACACATAACTACGCACATGGTACCTATTACATTACAGATAAATTAAATCTCAAAACATTAACCCTTACTGACAGGCTATGATATGTCTTTGTCATGTTCATAATTTTCGTCCATGTGGAACCTTATCGCCTCCGCAACTTCGTGTGAGTCAGATGGGCGGCAACGCTGAACCATGACTATAAGAAAGTGTGGCGTCATGGAGAAAAACACACAGACATTTACAAGTACAAGTTTATTTACACGTATGTACAATAACTAAATTCTGCTCCGAAACTACACACTTTTGAGTATTTCCCTGTGGATACCCCACATAGCTAGGGAGGCCCCGCCTCCACTGACGCTTCACCCGCGCACGACACTCTCCAGCCTGGGCGTAAAGTTTTGCGCATCGCGCGAGGTCTCCAAAAAAAAAAAAAAAAAAAAAAAAAAAAAAAAAAAAAAAAAAAAAAACGTGTGAGCTCGTCGGCTCGATTTTATACCTAGAGTGTAGCCGTCACGCGACCGTCCTTGGTGTAGGAGGCAGGCTTGCGTCTACCACATGACTTCCAGGTCAAGCTGGCGTCCACTTGGTCTAAAAATATCCCAACGCCGTGGCGCCGAGGCTATTCAGCCCGCAGATATGCGATACTTCCCCTCCTCCTCCCACCCACGGCCGCCAACGTGACGCTACAAAAGTTAACAAATCCTCGCAAGCTGATTGTTTGAGTCATGTCTCATGATGTACTTCAGCACATCGCGAGAGTAGTCTGAGTCGCTTATACGCTGCCGATACTGTACTCAGCAACTGTGGAAGTGTAAGTTTTAAGAGAGTATATTAATGTGCAAGTTAAATATGATTTCATGGAGACATTCATGACGGTGTGAAATGAAATTAGTGACCGGAAATAAATTTTTATGACGGGCGATTTTAAAGCATGAGTTGGTAAAATATAGACAGATCGATAGTGGAGGCTCACGGAGAAGATACGCCTAATGACAATGGGGAACGTTTTATTCAAATCTTTAATCAGTTCTCTCTCCGAACAATGGCAGCTCGTGCTTAGGTTGCACGGTCGTTATAAAACAACCCCCAGAATATGAAAAAGGTCTCAAAATATCTTAGGAATATACATTTTTCTTTTAATGACATTCAATATAAAAAGATATTGCAGTAATATTGATGAACTCGTGTATGAAATCAATCCTAATTCAAACAGCGTCCAATTGGCGCTCTCTCCGGTGTTTGGTGCCTTGTCAGGAATTGCATCACGTTCTTGGTTGTATTACTGGATTTATACCTTTTACTTTTTTATACTTCGATTTAACATGGTGACATACGACATATGATACTATGATATACGACAGATGTTTCAATCAATTTAATCTTTCCAATCACGATTTTAAGAAACGAAAATATCCAAGAAGCGTGAACAACGATTTAATATCGAAACTTAATTTAGAAGAATCTTTCGATTGACGAATTTGTGATTCATGTCGGAAAAAAAGGGAGTCCGCTTCCAAAAAGGCTTTTTGTTAGTGAAGAGAGTGTCGAGATCAGTGGCTCCCGTGGCATTAACGAAAGTAGAAGAACGACAAGAGAATATAGTGAAAACAGCGGAAATCAAGGAAATGACAATTTAAGTTTTTCAGATCGTTCGTAAAGTGTCTAAGAAATGAATGTAGAGGGGGTAAACAAGAGTTTAATCACAGAACGAGAAACACCTGTCAAGAAAAGAAAATTGCAACAAAAACTGTATCCCCATGAGAAATTTCAGACAGTACAAAGTACTATAACAGATAATTTTTTTTTCACGCTAAAGATCCTTCGCCGTCAATGGAAAAATCCGACAAGAAAGACATTATTAAGAAATTTATCAGAAACTCAACAGATCACAATACATTGAAAATTCAAATTGTGACAATTTTTGAAAGTTCGAGATAAAATAAAATTAAACGACATTTTGCAGCAACCAAACACGTGACTGAAAGTGGCTAAAAAGTTGGATGAAGAAAATTGAATTTTGTTCAGACCTGAAAGTAAATTCGGTAATGCATCGGAACTGTGCATTGTGTCGAAAGTTCAGGAATTCTAAGGTAAGCGAGTCCAAATATTTGAAGTGAGTTGTGAGGGACTAGAAAATTGCAAAATATCAGTCATAATGTGCCTCAAGAATCCATCATTTAATAACCAAACACAATATTTAAGTTGTACTCCCTCAAGAAGTACTTAAATTACTGCTTCATCCAAAGAAACCCTTCGCCAGTAACGCAAGAAACGCGTCTGTTGCAGCAATCTACTGAACACTGGTTCGTAAAAAATTAATATTTCTCAAAGTTAATGAAATCTCACTTTGCTTTTTTCTGGAGTTGTCAACAATTCTATCGTGCGTTTATTAATATATTTTTAAAATTTTAGCTCGAGTTTATAAAAATTTTCAATTTTGTTTAAGTTGAAATTTTAAGAAATTAAATATTTTGCAAAATCTCAAAATTTAAACATGTTTTTAAGTTTCGAACAGAATTTGAACGGAGTTTCTATGATTAGTTTATTCAAATGTGATATTTTTAAGTTAGTGATGTGCGTCATTTTTAGCAAATTTCATCATACAATATTTCTGAAAATAATTTTAGATAGTAGATAAAGTTAGAAAAAATAAAAATACACGTGTTAACTTATTTGATCTATATCATAAATAGAAAAAAATAGAAAATAATTAAAAATATGAAGGTGAGAATTTGGAATTTTTTTTGTGCGATTTGACGTGGAATGGCTCAAAGGTGGCATAGGTCTGATCTTCAATATTGAAACGTTTATTAAATCCTTAGCGTCCCCGACCCTTAAAATTGGCTTTCGTTACTAATTGGGTTGGGTTGAATCGACGTAACTGCATAGTTTTACGAAAATTAAATATTGCAATAATTATGTAGGTACATTGCCAGTTGCTGCCTTACCTGTCAACAACTACGAATCCATTATCGTCAAGTGTAGGAATAGTGTGCATAGGGTTGAGCTTGATGTATTCTGGCTTCAGATGTTCCTTCGCAAACAAGTCGACATTTCTGATTTCCACTTCCACGTTCAGCATTCGAGCAACTAGCAAACCTCCACGAGACACTGGGCTTAATGGCATGTGGTAGTAAACTGGTGGTGCCATTCTTGCGTCGATGAAAATTTCGTATTCCTTTTTTTAAAACTCTTGTGGCGTCCTGCACACGACCAGAGAGTAGCGCCGCGCTAACTCGAGTGAAGAGCATTACTCGTACCTTCCGCGACGTCGCATCGTCACCCGTGATGCAACCAAGGAATCGTATCTCACGATATGTCCTTGAAACCTTCCAGGAAACTCCTCTCTTTAACTTTTTCGTTAACATAGTAATAATATACTGCTAATAAAAGTAACTAGCATGTCCGTGCGAGAACTCTTGCATGTTAAACCCCACACTCTTCCCTATTCTTCCATTTCCATATTAAGCCTGTAATATATCTTTTTCTTTAAGACCCTTTTATCCTCCGTCACTTGTTCTATATGTCTCCTTATAATTGATATCAATAAAACACTCTTATCAATACAAAGTATTCTTACTGAACGTTATTACCGAGCGGAGAGGTTCACCCGTGTAATTCAGTTGCGTAGAATATCAAGCAATTAGTTTAATTTCACATACAGTTGCAGATTCTACAGGCTCTGAAAAGATGGGGTAGTATTGAAAAGCGTCGAACCAGCAAAAATATAATAGAATGTTCAAGAAGATCCCACAGATTACGGTGGGAGGAACGTTTCTTTGAGTAATTTTGACTCAAAATTTTAATTTTTAAGTTATTTAACTATTTAGATTTTAAAAAATCGGCAGAATGATGCGGGTTGCATTTGACATGAATATTTAGATGCGATTTTTTAAACAAATCCTTCATATTGGTAAAGTCAAAGTGCAATTCGTCACGTCTCCGAGAAATTGTCTTTCTCTAGAAACCTTATTTATAAAGACTGGTTGTATGTGAGAGTCGCAAAAGAGATCTATACTACTGAAAAATTATATAGGAGACGATAGTATACTACTAATTTTACTGAGAAATTATTATCAGTGTATGTATGATACACATTTTTTGTTCTTTGATGGTGAGTTGATTATTTCGTGTTTCCGGGCACATCAGCTGCTTTGGTCATTAGTCCTGTAACGGTAGTGCATGCGTTTTATCATGAGAGATGGGGAAAATTCCCCCGCTGGATGGCGAGAGCCGGCGCCGACCTATACATAGGCTTGCGGGAGTTTTCCCATTCACGTATTTCCCACCAGCTGAGCACAACACCTGCCGGGTCGAGTACTACACTCCCGATCAGTCTCCCAATATGTGCGGTAGTATAATACATGTAAGTGTGTGTGCAAGTAAGGGATGATGATAGAGCATGGAAGAGGAAGGAAAGATTGCGCGCGGTCCGTGAACCTTTTGTTAGGTTACTGTTCCGGCAATTGCCTGGTATTGTTCGGAATAACCACGGAATACTACCAATCCGAATGTAGCCGGCCACTAGAATTGTCCTCCAGACAGCGACTCAATTCGATCTAGTTTTCTTGCTAGTGTCGAAAATCCTGCCACTGTCGTGACTCGCAGGACCTGCCGGTCAGAGATACTGGTCAAAGAGACAGTGCCGTTAGTTGTAGCTGAAAGAAAGGCTATGAGGGTGAAAGATTTTAATGCTAAAAGAATTTCGTTGACATTGTTGCTATGGCAATGGCGGTTGAATGCCATTAAAACATTATTTATTCTACTTGTTCGACATACAAATGTCTTTCAAAAACGTCTACAATTTCAATATTTTCACAATAAATAAACCAGGTCAAATAACATTGAAATATAATTCCTAAGGTTACTCAGGAAGGGTCCTACATAATAACGCATTTACAATTAATTTAATATGTTTCTTTTAGTTTGAATTTCATTCTGTTAATTAAGGAGGTTGAAAGAGATCTTTTGAATGTCGTGTCTTAATTCGGGAAAAAATATTACATGATTTGGATAATTTAAATTTATTACTTGCTGGACAAGATGGAAGAGAAGAATAAAAACGATTTGATAATTTTTAAACATAATTACTTATTGAATCTATACCTAGTTCATTTAAAATTTTGAATAATTTTCATCATGAATAAACAAAGGAGTTTTTAATATTTCACGTAAAGACTTATTTTGAATAACTTCTAATTTGCGTTTATGTGTGTTTGCAGTACCACCCCATTTAGGATAAGCATTTGTTATTGAGGGACGAATGATAGATTTATAAATTCAATGGATGCATGCAAGAACCTAATATGTTACAGTTTTGAAGTTTTGAGATACAGAGGTGAAAAGTTTTCAAGCTAGAATATTAATGTTTTCCACATTTTGAATTACAATTCTTTTTATGAGGTGGTATAATATTACAGAGTTATGTCCGCAAATCATCATTAGTTTGTTTTTAGAAATATGGTGTACACAGCAATTTTTATAAATTTTGTCACTAGCATCATCCAGTAGTTTGAGTGCAAGAACCTGATATGTTACAATTCATTAAGCTTAATCCTAGTTTTCTTCATTATCTGATTCTCTACTTCACTTTATTCTTCTAAATCTGTACTATAAATCGAAATCTTAGCTATTTAGGGGTCAATGTTACACTTTGGTAGCTTTCGTAGTACTCCCGAGACTCACATAGAATATACGAAAATAGCTTTCTCAAATCATGTATTTATGCAGCTGAGCGCTTCCTTTCTTGAGAGAGAAAAAGGCAGATAACTTTGAGTATTCATTTTACCTCTGTTGGAGACGTTGACTACTTGCCCGTCAGTTAAATCAGTGCACGAGTGAGCAAAGAAAATGGAACCTGGTTTGTCTTTCCATATTTCAATTTTCGAAGGTTTTTGAATTTTCAGTGTTTCCTTAAATACATGTTTTGCGGAATACTAGGGATGAGTCAATACGAGTGAGGAAAAATAACGTCTCTCTCTTCATATTTGTTACAGGAAAACGTTTCTTTCGTTTCGCTTCCTTGATAATGTTTACCTACTGCTCTGTAAAGTAAACTGCTAGTGTGGACCTCTTTTTCTTCTCAATAATCTCAAAATATGTCACAATAAAGACAGGTGTGTCCTGGGAGATTTATGATGCACTTCATTAAAGAAACGTAGATCATGTACTAAGTAGTACCGCAAAGAAATAATATTTTTATTCTTGTTCTGGCCACCATAAGAATCAGACCAGGGTATTATTTTGTCTGCTAGAATTCCACGATAGTTTTGAAAATAAGAGATCAACCATGATGCTAATTCTTGTGATTCCCTACTAGCTAAGTCCTCTGCCAAGACTTGCATTTAACTTCGTCTGCATCATATTCTCCGAGGTTGTAAGTCCACTGTTTTCAGGAGTAGAAAACCACTTTTATATGGATATGAGGTATTGGGAGTGCCTTCTGCATATGAAACGCTATTGTCCATGTATTTGAGTCATTCCGCAAGGCTAGAAAAAAGCATTCCTTCATAGTTTGAGTTGCTTTGGCTTTTCGTAAATGCAGTTCAGTTTCTTGCTTTTTCTTTATGTTTGTATCTTCGTCACATACATTCTTGATATCTATAGCAAGCTTGTTGCATGTTTTGATGTGTCTAATTTTGTATGGTCAGAGTAAAGATGAAATTCCATGACAAATGCTTTTGCTGAAGGTTCGGAATGTTTCTGGTTGAATCGTTGAAAATCAAAGTAAAAAATCGTAACTTACCAGTAAATTTGATAGTAGAAGTATATAATTTACCCTTGACAGAAATTAGAGCAGAAAGTAATCATGGTGTTTGAAGATTAATACGTTTTCGCTTTAAGAACCGTCTTGTTCAATTAAATATACTAAATGAAAAATAGTTTATTGAAGTCATCATCGAACAAAAACAATTCAGTGTCATAATTTTGTGTTGAATAAAACACTAAATTTGTAATTACATCGTAGCAAAGCAAATTACAACCAATTATGCACTAGCATAACACGTAATTATAATACAAGCAATTATTATACTTGGTGTCAAAATCAAATATGTATAATTCGTTGTCGCATCAAGATTCAATTTTTAATGCCAAATATAGTTTGATAAATTTTTTGAAATTTCTTTTTTGAAAATCAATGGAATGATTGTTTCTCTGTTATTCTGAGTGTTTGACTTCATAAATTTCTTCGTTAAAGAAAGTCGTCTCTTCTCCCCTAAGACACCTGCGTTTCCCACTTGGGCCGACGATACATACATACATGAATATAACCGGGTGATCAGTTTAAAATGCTACCCACAGCAAGGAGAGCGAATTGTACTGGTAACTATGTTTGAGCGGGTCGGCTGGCGGTTTCAAGCAGGTAAACGGTCGTGAAGAACGCTTAATTCTTTATCCTCTAATGCCACCCAGAGCAGGAGATCAGGTGAGCATCGTGGCCACGAGTTCAAAGAGAAAGGCACGCGCCTGCTTGTCTGGCGTGGAAAGAACATTGTATTTGCAAGAACAGTGATTTCCTTAATTGTTTAAAAGTGAAATAAGTTTCCCATATAAGATGTACATTCAGGTAAATTTAATAGTAAACTTTGCTTGTTTTAGTTTCGTAATAAATATGCTCTAGAAATGTACATGTTTTGTACTTTTCTGTTTTAAATAAGTATTAATAAATTATAAATTCCAGATTTGCAGAACAAATGTTTGTTGTTACTATTTGTATTATTATATTTATATTTTTCTTCACAGTTTTTACTGGTCGGTATGTCAACCACTCACAGGTATGATGACCAGGTATGCGGTTGTTTTATTGAAGATTCAGTTGGCTTCTAACAATTCGGCATGTATTCAAGATAACTGGCTTCTGCATATTGTATATATTCCTGGCATCCAAGTGAAGAACACACTCTAGTGCTCGAAATGTCATTTTCGGGATCACTCCTGTGGCTGATATTATTATTGGCACAACTGACACTTTGCTGAAGTTCCACTGAGCTGCGACTTCATGGGCGAGATCGTTATATTTTTGAATCTTTTCTTGATGTTTTGCCGATATATTGTGGGTGTTGTGTATTCATACATCAATAACGTAAGCCTGTTGATGGTTTCTATCCATGTATGTTATATCCGGTTTATTGCCGCCCACTTGTCTGTCAGTGACAATGAAGCGACAATGACAATGCTTTATAGTTGCTCCCTTTATCAACAGAAATATCGGGAATTATAATTGCTTCGACATGAAAATAATAATATAACATTTATTCAATATGGGTTGAAATGGCATCAATTGAAAGTCAAATTATTCGAGTTATTTCTAATTACGTTATTTACACATTCACATTTTTCGTAATTCATTTATCATAGTGTATAGGAACAATAAAAATGTGATTTTCGAAGATTTGAATCCGTAATATCCCGCAAAAAGAGCGTTAAGACATAGTTTTCAATACCGCGCTGACATTTGCCCACAATATGGCGGCGAGCGCAATGTTCAATTCGTTACGCTAGTGCTCGCCTCTCACCATAAGAGTAGTGGGCCTTGAGTAATATACGTAGTATAGAGAAAGTATTTCTGAAATACGGCTCCAAAGTTTTTCTTAATTTTTTTTTTCATTATATAGTGCTAATTGCACTGCTTAATATGATGTGAAGTGAACTTCACATCATATGGGTGTATTCTTTAGTTTATCTAAAAAAATAACACAAATATAATTTGTTTTGAAATACCTCTCACGCCGTTAATATGCACATTTCCATCGATTTGTATACGTTATTACATTTGCGAGTGGAAGTGCTTCAAACGAGTTCAATTGAAGTTTTTCGATAACTCAATAAATTCCTTTGAAAAAGAGCTTCATATATGGCATTTACAGTAATATTTAATCACCATTTTCTTTAAAATCGGCTTCATATTTTTCGATGAAAATTTCTATTTAGGACTAGATTTTACTCTTCTTTAATGTCCTTGAAGTAATATTGAGGTTCTATTAGGAAAGAAAAAGGTGAGAATTGTCAAAAGAATGTAATTTTACCGACGATAGATGGCAGCTGGTCAGAGATTGGAGCAAGACCTTCAAGCCAGACCACACCAAAGAAGTTTGCAAAATTTGCTACGACAAAGTGTGTGCCATTTTGTAGCATCTTTAGATTTTTATTTAAAATGCTAACGAATTTTTGCTTGGTGACAAATCTTGTTGTAGGTGAGATCTTACCTTTCCACAATGGTGACTCCGTTGTAATCGAATGTAGGAATTGTGAATAATTTTTTATTTTACAATTTTCTAAATACAACAGTTGAATAACAACGTACACATACATAATACACACGACACATACTGTGTATGATTATACGCTACACACTAAGTCCTTTCTTGTAGTTATCAAACATACTTATCCTTTCACCTTTGTCCTCTAATAACCACCTCACCTTACACTGAATATTCTTCATTGCCCATATTCTTCCTTCCTCAATAACCAGACATTTCTTTAAAATATGTTCCCAATCTTCCTCTTCTATCTCACAGATTGGACATTTTTTCCTCACTATTCAACCAATATTTACTTCATGAATAAATATTTACAATGTTTATTGAAACCCGATAGAAGTCGTGGATTTTTAAGGCCGAAAAAATCCTTCGTACGCCTTCCTTAGGAGGGGAAGTAAAGCCGTCTGTCCCATGTTAGAAGATTTACTGCATGTAAAAGATTCTCAAGCCTAAATGAAGCCTCTGAGCTAAATTCAAATCGCCTGTTTCGTCGCCCAAGTAATACCTTCTTTCTCTGCTAGTTGGTGAAAGGAGTGTAGCCAAATTTGCGTGGCCAGACGGAAGAGCAGGCTTCATGGCCTGAGTCACGCCACGTAAAATAAGGCATTCATTCAATATCATTTATCAAAATAATTTTATACCATTTATTCAATTTTGAATTACTTACTTTTTCGAGAACCTCCTGCAATAACTGGCCTTTCTCTTTGGATCAATTCTTTACTTATGTCTATCCCTTCTCCTCTTAATCTTGACACCTCCTTCATCGAGTAACCTTTATTTTTCCAAAAACGTTTTATTTTCCAATTACATTTCTCGGTCTTTACGTTTTTATCTATTACCCAATAAACTCATTTCCTTTCCCTCTCTTAAACCTTTCCTCAAACATACATGCCATTTTGCTCATCTCTATTATCATTTTTGCCTCGTTGTCTCCAATCTTTCCAAGTAACCAGGTGTGCAATAGTCTCTTCCTAGGATCCATATTAAAAATCTTTCATGCATTGCTTCCAGTTTCCTCCTTTCCTTCTATACCCAAAATTCTGCCTCCCACCTCAAACAGAACCAACGATTCAATCATTTCATTTGCCCACAAATCTCTGCACCTTCCCTTAATTATACCCCACACGTGTTTCTTAGCCACCATCCCCTTCTTACCTATTTCGGCTGTGTGACTTTCCTTGCTTCCTCCTATCTTAAGCCAAAACCCTAAATACTTATAATCGTTCACCATTTCTAAAATACGTCTTTCCATGTAATTTTCTCGCATTTACTCTTCCTTCTGCCCCTTTTTAATCTCCATCACTTTGGTCTTATCCGTATATACTTCAACGTCTCTATTCTCTAAAAAATTCTATTCTCCCCATCATCTTATTCTCATCCTTGACATTGTCAGCCAGTATTACCACATCATCAGCGTAAGATAAAGACCAAATTTGTAATTTTCGTTTCAATAATAACCATATATAAATTGGAAAGATTGGGTCTCAATGGGTAGGCCTGTCTAACCCCTTTATTGATCCAGAACTTGATGCTAAATTTACCTTCTATCATCACCATGCAACTCGTGTCTTTGTATGTTATCTTCAAACAATTAATGATCTCATCAATCCCTAATTTCAACATAAAGCGCCACAACTTTCTTCTGTTCAGATTGCCAAAGGTCGCCTTCAGATCAATAAATACAGCCCATAGGCTTCTCTTTTTAACTTTTATTTCCCTATAATAAAGTCAAATGTGTAAATATTGTCCCCAACTCCCATACCACTTCTGAATCCTATTTGATTGCTTGGTAATAGTCCTTTCTCTCTTACCTATTATACAAGGATGTCATGAGCGTTATTCCTCAGTAAATTTATTTCTGATTCCTGTCTTGTAAACTGGAATAATTACACCTTCTTTCCATTCCTCTGGAATAAATTATTTCTCAATAATCACATTGAATAATAAATTTTATCCTTTCTTCCTTACAATAGAATTCATTTGAAATCAAATCACAGCCTCCTACTTCCTTTTTCTTTAAACCTATATCAGCACTTCTTATTTCTTCTTTGTCTAATTTTTACAATACGTTCTTATATCCCCCTGGGCTCACTCCATTTTCCATCACGAAAATGTTATTCTGGCCTTGAAATCTTTCCTTAAACCATTCGTATTTCATGGCTATTTCATTTACATCCTCTTATCTTTTCCTGGTGGGGACACTGCATTGTATTCAGACTGATAAAATCTGGCTTCAAATAGTCTCCCGCTATTCAAATTGATGTTTTTAACTTATGGGTCAACTTCACGCAAACTGGCAGCAAGTGAAGATTCTGGTGAACGGGAGCTCAAAGGTCATAAACTGAGGGCGTCATGTGGTTACTGTTATGACCTTTGAACAGCGCTTGAGCAGGGCTCGGAGATAGCTTTTGGAGGTGACGTGCCCTGGACGAGCCGATACTGCTCTGTGCCAGTTGAAAACACGGTTTATACGCATCCGTGATCTCAATATTAATATCTAAACTAGAGCCCAATGATACGCATTTACATTTGAGATGACGCGCTGTGTCAGGATCAGCGAGAAATATTGATAAGCTTTAGGCCCGCAACGTACTACATCCAAAAATGCGTTTCGAAAAATGTGGGACGAGAAATATGGAAAATCGAAACAAGAGACCCTCATGGACTACACCTTACTTGAGAATTTTCTCGTTCGTCTCTGCGGAGGCGAAAGAGTTCCTCGCTAGAGCCTTCCAGCGAGCGAGTTTCCTCGGACACATTTCTATTCCTCCACTTTTTGAATTTATTTATTTATTTATTTATTTTACGCCAAAAAAAACAGTTAAAAAACTGCGTATGACGTGCTATGGGGAAAAGTGAGTTGTGTGCACATTTTCAAAATTCTGTGATCCCTACACTAAGTCATATACTACTTAAATTTTGAATTTTGAAAGGGAGAAAAAAAACTCCCATGTAATAAAATCTATTTAAAGGATAAATAAGCAATAAATTTTGAATTTTGAATTTTGAAAGGGAGAAAAAAACAAACAAAAAAACTCCCATGTAATAAAATCTATTTTCAAGGATAAATAAGCAATAAATTTTGGCTCTTATTATTTCCTGCCGCGACAACATGGAAACGATAATTTGAATAATTGTATTTCCCACTGAATTCTAGAAGACGTGCACAGAAAATGAAGTTACATTTTTGTCCAGAAGCAAAACAAGGGGCCATCTCAGCATTTGCTCAATGGATCAGGGAAACTGGACGAAAACCTGATCGAGATGGGGGTCATTGACCCGGAAGCTGTGTTACAATAGTTGTTACGGGTTGTTTATACTCATTTATACAGTCCAAATGGTAATTAATGCATTATGTATCATTGTTAAAATTAATGTTACTTTTCTTGTGATGCTCAGTATAGTCTCTAATTGTATAGAAACAGTTATGCAGCAGAAACGATTTCACTTGGGATTTAACATGTGGAATTACATGTAGGCTTCCGGTACCACAGGAAAACACTAAACATTGCTTAGAACCGAGTGAGGTTATAATATTTAGCAGTAAAAGATGTGTTAAATATCCAGTTTTTTAATTGCTTACTTGAATTTTCTCTTTAAGCGGAAAAGAAAAAGAAAAACTTGTGTGGAAGATATTCTCACTCGTATGAAACCCATTCATAATATCCAATATAACAACACAGATTTCAAGCAAGAAAATTGAAACGGTATTTTGAAGAATTGAATCAATTCATTATTTTTTATTCGTATTTATTATTTATAAATGAATTTATTAATTGTGAATTTTATTATGAATTATTTAATTGTTAACCATTTATTCATAATTCAACTAACAAATACAGTAAAACAGAGGGGGAAGAAGAAAAGATGCACAGATTGTACTTCTCTCCTAAATGTCACATATGTTCCAGGTTTTTTTACATTATATAATGATTTGTATGCGACGCTGTAATGTATTTCCCTTTAGGAAATTTGGACTCGTTAAACAGATGGTTTACGATTACGGCCACAAACCAACGATTTCACGTTAATATCTACACATATCTTAGAATGCCCCAGTATAGCAAAGGAAAGAAACCTACTGAAACTAGAAACTAACTTACATAAATTGTTCAGCTCTGCAGACAGGTGTGCTAAAGTACTGAAGTTGCTAGACTGATTGTTAACTTAAGTAAGGTAATAAAATATAAAATTTGATGTCATTAATTTTGAGTAATGCAATCATGAAGAAAAATATGTGTTATAATGTTGGAAATTGTTATGTAATTTAAACTATAATGTGATGAATACTTAATTTGATTGACATTAATTGTGTATACTTAATGAATTGTGGGCACTTAATGTGTGAATACTAAATTGTGATATTTAATGCATTGATGTATACTTAATTGTGGTCGCTGATGACCTTTGATGTTAAAAAACGACCTTAAATAAACAAATTAAAAAAATTAAAACAAAGATTTCACGGGTTAAAATTACACAAGAGTATTTAATAAAACAAGGAAGGGTACTTGCAGGTGATCTCATGACTATCTGCTGTCAACACTCTCCGCTTGTGCTTGTGGCGCATAAGACATTGCGAGACAACGAATCATCTATTTCTAGTGTGTAATCAAGGCCCCGCCAGTCTCTTTCCTTATTTCTCGTCGCACGTTTCTCGCAACGCATCTCTCAGTGTAGTCTGTTGCGGGGCTTTTGAGTGAAATAATGCTGCACGAAGGGGACCACACCGTGGTTAAGGGCGAAAAATCGATTTTTGTTTTTGAAATTTCGATAGGTTAAGGTATTTTTTAAGTGTCCCTAAAACGATTTCGCTGAAAAACAATTTTTCGGGCATTTAAAAAGCAATTTCTTACCACGTGCGTTTAGGGGCCACGCCCACTTTTCTGTCAGATATATTTTTTAGACCTTGTATCTTACTTTTTGTTAGCTGTTGCACGATAGGGATTTTTGTTTCCAACTTCTGAGTGTGTTGGCTACCCTGGCAGGACAACATAACTGTAGATAACTGTAGATATGAGAGGTAAAAACTTAGAAGACGGGAAATTGTTGACTGGGCAGGGTCGATTAACGAAAACAGAAATAGAAAACTTACAAGTTTATAATGGACAGGCAATTATAAGAAATAAAGACAACCTGGAGGCAATGAAGAGAGATGTTTGGGCCATATTTTTTCACAGGTCATCGACTGATGAAAATCCATGCCATGGATTGTGTCCAATGGGGGAAAATTCTGGGTGCAAATTTAACAGGGCACAAAAAACTGGAGAACTATATTCTCATAAAAACTCTCTTCCAGCTGCAATTATTAGTATAATAAAACCTATTTTTAGAGACCTTGCAAATCCTGACCTCTTAAAAAAATGTCTGCATGGGCAAACACAGAACCCCAATGAATGTTTTAACAGTGTAATTTGGAACCGCCTACCTAAAACTGTATTTGTAGGCATGCATACAATGAAATTAGGAGTTCATGATGCTGTTATAATATTCAATTGTGGGAATATTGGAAAGTGTTGGGTTTTAAAGAAGTTGGGAATTGGCCCTGGCAGAAATATAACTGGGCTGCAATATTGTGACAAGAGGAGGATAGCCGATGCAGACAGATCTGTATCTAATATGTCTAGAAAAGCAAGACAGACATCTCGGAAGGTAAAAAGGAAATTGGAAGACTTGCTAGAAGCCAAAGAAGGGCCATCATATGCTGCAGGAAAATTCTAAATAACTGTAAGTGATAAAAATTTACAAGTTTATCTTTAAAGTCAATTTCCCGAAAACTAAAATTTTCACTGCATTTGCCCCGTTATCTCAGAAACTATCAGAGATAATTGATTGAAACATTCAGAGTAAATGCATGACATAAAAAGGCATCTCTGGTAGTAAAATTATTA
>BLKR01008204.1:0-24049 GCA_011170035.1 Teleogryllus occipitalis
CCCGCCCCCGCGTGCCCGGCTGGCTGCATCGCTGGCCGCGCGCCATCGGCGGCCGCGGAGCGCCAGGTGAGCGCCGGATTTAACAGGCGGCGTCGGAGCGCGTGGGCGCCGGAACGCGCTCCGCTCACCGGATGTCCAGCGCCGCCAGCTGCACCCCCCTGGCACCGCCCCTGGCACCGCGCCGCTCCTTTTTATAGCGACGTCGCCAACAAAATGAAAACATCCACGTTAATAATACGTCGCCCCAAAACCAGCCACCGGCTGAGGTAACGCAGGGTAATACCGGTCGCCCCCTGTAGAGTCTGTGTCTCTGACCGGAAGGTCTTTGGGTTCGAGTCTCGACAGCGGCGGAATGGCCACTCGAGCAAGATACTACAGAGGTCGAACTCAGCACCTGTCTAGAGGAAAATTCTAGCGGCCGGCCGTTCTCATCGGGAGTTATCCGTGGTTTCTCCTATCAACAACAGATGAATACTTGAGAGGAGTGCACTAATATACCGACTATGGTCCTGTCTCTTTCATTCCTCAACCTCGTTCTATCTCCTTTTCTCTTCCACACACGTGCACACTAACACACACGCCAGGAACATAAGGCCGCTCCACGAGAACCCGCGAACGGGAACAGGAACGCGAGGTACGTGCGCTTCACAGTAAACGCCAAGAAGAGGAACAGCGCTATAGATACGTAGCGGCAAACAACGAGAACTTCAAGAAATTGTTACCGAAATCAAAGCGTTTTTAGCTACACTATTCTATTTACTCTTTGCTTTGTCATCTATCTGTTTGCATATGCTGCTATGAGTAATGAATACTTTAATGAAATAATATTTATTAGAAAAAATTCATAAGAATTAATCAAATCAAAACCTACAACAAACTTACCTGGAAAATACAACTTACTAAACTTTTATCAATAAACGAACAACTTCGATGTACTGTAACTAGCCATACAAAATATGTTGGGGGAATTTTAATTCTAAGTTTTAAGATGAATAGAAAAACAATTATACTGAAATTACTAGGGGGCAGATTTTGATGACCTAAAATATCGGCAAAAATGATCAATAAAATGCTCTTAAAACGTTTTCAAAATGCCCTAACAGCAATGAAAAATGACGTAAAACATGTCATCAAAACTCATTCAGATGCTGTTGGATATGTTACTGATGTAATCGAGGCTTCTTCTACTCGTTAAAGTGAACTCAGCTTTGAAACTTTTGGTATGGATTGTTCTTTACCAGAAAACTTCTGTTTTTAGTCATCCCCAAATCAGCTGAACCGACAAATGCACTGATAAGCGTCACAGAAACCTTAGATTACATACGCACAATGGCTAACATGACAACTTCTGAACGAAGAAATCGAATAGGCTACCAGGTATAGGTATTCAGGAATTCTGTGAACATTTGTTGCATCTGATAAATAATATTTGAAGCAAGTACCATTAAAATTACATTAAAATCGACTTATTAAAAATGACGTATTAGCCGAAATTGATAAAAAGTGCAAAAAAAAATGACGTATAAAAAAGGGCCATTTCCTTTTGTCATAACATAAAATGAATTTCTATGCTAAATGGCATTGTTCTAAAGCGAAAAGAAAAAATGACATTTCATTAAAATCCGCCCCCTATCAATTACTAAAAAGAACTAAAACAACTCAACAATGACTAACAAAACCCGCCTCAAATCCTAACCTCGCAAATCCACGCTCAAACCTCAATATCGCACTACTCTCAATTCCACTCTAGGCCAGTGCCGCTTGCAGGTCGCGCGCTCGATCAGCTGGAAAGCTTCGCCGCCATTTGCTGTACTTTCGTTGGTCGAGGGGCTTCCCGTTCCCGGGCCAAGATAAATGTTGACCTTCCTTCCTGTTGCTGTTCCCTTTCCTGTCAAGTGTCGCGTTCCCGTCGTGTTGTGAACTCCTGTCTGAGATGTCCGTCTTTCAACTTCCTTTACGTTCACCTTCGCGATGCCGTTCCCGTTCACGGGCTTTTGTGGAGAGGTCTTTAGATCTTGTCTCAGGTGGAATGGAGGGAAACCCCTAAGTAATCTCGGCGGTGGATCTCACGTTCTAGCAGCGGAGGGACATCGCCAACTCCCGCCATGTAACATGCGCTACACTTACGGAACTAGTAAACATAGCAATTGGCGTGTCTGGGAACAAATATGCAAACAATCAATGTCACTTTCCTAGAAGAAAGAAATATTCCATTTCTTACCTCGTAATTGAGAAAAATCTGGCTGAAACTGTGCCAGATCGCCTTAGGTGGTTCAGGCATCAACTAATGTCACTGCAGTGCCTGTGACCGGGAGTTTAGTAACTCCCGGAGTTCGAGCTCCGACGGTGGCAGGATTTTCGACACTAACTAGATATCTGAGTTGAGTTCAGCCACTGTCTGGAGGAGAATTCTATCGGCCGGCTGCCCTGATCGGTAGTTTTCCGTCATTTCTCTGATCAACACCAAGCGAATGCTGGAGTAGTACCTTAACAAATGGGCCACAGACCGGGCACGACCTTTGCTACCCTTCCTTATCCTATTCTCACCTCTTACTTACACACACGTACACTTACTTGCACTACGCCGGCACACGTGCCAGGAGACCCGTCGGGGGCTTAGAGCTTGCCCCGACTGGAGCGGTTCCCCGCTGGCGGGAGGTACCTGATCGGGGAATACCCGACATGTGGGTCGGCCCCGAATCTTAACACCCATCGGGAAAGTACACAGCCACCTCCCGAGGAAAACACACGCACTAGATTATGGGACTAATGACCTTAACAATTGACGTGCCCGGAATCACTAATCAATTGATCAATGGACCTGTGCGAACTTTCCGCAATAAGAAAACATTGTTTTAAGACTGAAAATTGCTTAGACTACCAATGCTTGCTTTAGAGTGTGGTACGCAGGAAAGTTAAATCTCCAAAACTTAAGAAAAAAAAAAGAATATCAAGGAATCTCATTTTGTAGAATAGTGCTTATTGATACGGGCTCCACCCCCACCCCCGGATGTTTCCTTGCATTCCTCCCAAAAATTCTCCAAATGTTGCTTCGACTCGTTCTCAGAACGTTCCTGAAAGTTTCTCACAAGTTCCCGCTTATTCTGCCACCAGGTTTCCCTACATGTTTCCCAGACACATGTTTCGCGCAAGTTCCCCATGAGATTTCCAAAGATGTTAACGCAAGTTGCATTACATACGTACTTTCCAGGAGATTCTCTTCACATGCTTTCTACATATTCCCTTATATTCCCCATATGTTCATTCTGAGAAGGTTAATTATCTAAAACACAAGAAACGTCAAAAAAGTTAATAGAAGAGCCCTATTCGCAAAAAAATTGCAATTTAAAAAATTTAACTTTTTAAAATCATTGTTTTAAAACTGGAAATTCGAGTTCCTTCACATTGAAATCCAACTTCCTGCATTTCTTATTATCCATATTACGGGCGAAGGAACCTTCCAAAATCGAAGTAAACATCTAAAACGCTCTTGTTTTATAAAGTACGTCGTAAAAATCTCAACTGTCCCTGTAAGGTACACGGTTTTCCAAATATGTAATCCTCTGCGAACATCTAAGTTTTTCGCGTTAAATCCATTTGATGCAGGAGTGGGGGGAGAGAAAGGAATTCCTTAGGTGCCGTCTATAAATCATTTGAGGCGATTTTTCGACTCCCACTACCCCCTTCATGAGATTTGACTCGACCTCCTCCCCCTTCTAATCTCACGTGACATTTTTCAAAATGCGTATTTTTAATATAAATGAGTTAATTTGTGATTGATTGCATCGGAATTTATTTAAAAAATTGTTTGCTTAATTTTATTTAAGACTAAATTTTATCAAAAGTTCGGTTCTCTTTACCAAACGCTAGATATGTTTTTCCTTTAAAATTTCTATAAAAATACAGGTAATGAGATTTATCTCATTAATGACAAAAAGTTGGGTAATTTTTGTTATATTCTTTTTCTCTGTTATCTATGCTACTTATTGTAGCATTCACATAACTGTGATAAAAATGATTGTGTAAGGTTTAGCCATATTTTACTATAGAAACGTGTTTTACTTAACTTGTCTCAGTTTTCTCGCAATAAACACTGGTTTTAGCGGAAAAAATACGTGATATTTGCCGAGACCTCCCTCTCCCCCACGTAAGATTAGATGAGATTCGCGTGACACCCTCCCGCCCCTAAAGGCCTCGCGTAATTGATGGATGGCCCCCTATCTAGCAGCAACACTCAGGGGTGTGTGGCGATAGTTTCACAAAAACCGAAAAATTTCCTTAGCGTGTTTTATCATGAGGCGAAATATAATTGTATATTACATATAGCTGTAAAACGCAAATACGAAACTTTTCAAAACTGTATCTACAAAGAATGGAATCGACGTGTTTTTCAGATTGGAAATATATTGAAAAAATATTGCAATGGCTAATTATTTTTCAAAACGACTGATGATCCTTACCAACCAAAAACAGGAACCGACCGATGACCTTTACTTATTTTAATAGTTAAAAACAATTGAAAGAAATTAGTTATAACTAAAGATGGTGTACGAGTAATCGCATTAAAAGACAAAGTAGTATTATTTATGTATTGTTCTTATAAGAAGGCGATATTAAAAAACGAACTACACACGGACGATATCACAAATAATGGACTTATAAACCTCTGACATCACAGACGGGACGGAGTTATAATCTGGGACGGAGTTAACCGCGTCTGTTAGTTGATGATATCGAACTAAAGACGTTGATCAGTGAGACAGGTACGTACGTCTCAAATGACGTTGAAGAAGACGGGAGCGCCTGATGTTCGCGGACTGCGATGGGATGGCAACCCGGTCGTCAACCGATCCCATCCTCTCAGCTGCCCCGACGCCAACGTTTCCTTCCACCGCTGGGCGCAAAGGCCTCGAGTCGAAGACACGGTTTCCCGGAGAGAAACGTCGCTAATCAAGGCAAAAGCTCTGACCTCATTAGCAAACGAATGATTAACTCCCCTAACTTATGACTGGCATGATTCAGTATCAACAGGTGCTGCTTCAAATCCGAACGCAACCGTATTTTCAACGTCTGCCAAGTGCTAATGCAAGATCCGCTCTATATTTACGTCCGATGAAATCACGTTTTTCGAACGTCCTTGCGTATTTTGCCCGGTATCTTGCTCCAGTGGGAATAGAGGAGATTAAACGCAAGAGCGCAAATCACAGGGATTTCGAGGGGGAGGTTTGTTTCGCCACTGAGAACTTCAAATCGCAGCGACAAATCGCATCTGCGAAAACATGATTACGACGCATAACACTCGAACTTTTTGGAATAACCTATAGAAGACGTTCGCAATATCGGATTGTAAGACACAGCCAGCTAAAACATTTTTCATTGATCTTCATTGATTATACTTACTCGCTCTTCGTAAGAAAAGAGAGACGTCATGAAAACGGCGATTTTTCGACAGAAAAACTCTTAATTGTCGGACTCTGGTAACGAAAAATTATATAAGGCACCGCTAAAATTCTAAATATCAGTTTCAAATTCACAAGACCTTGAAATCTTTAAATCAACGGAGCAAAATCAATTTTGGATAAAACCGGCAGAACAGTTTAGGCGTTAGCGCCACAAACGGACGGACAGACGCACAGAAAACGTTTTGCCGTCAATCGATTTTTCGTTAACAAAGAACCACAAAACATGTTCAGCGGAATTGTTTTACTATATATAAGAACAAGATTAGTGATTGCTATTTATACTAAAACTATTTATAGTAATAGTAAAATATTTTAATTTTGTGTCTTTCTCCATCCAAATGAGTTATAGAAAATGGAATAACTCTTGGGAATATAGCTTTGGTTGACAAGTCATCAAATCACGCCTTTTGTGATCTGATATATTTCTTGGTACAAATATTGCGAACTTGAACCGTAACATGAAAACTCTCTTCGGGATGATGGCCCTTCCAACAAGAGCTCGCAGCTTCTGTAATGACGGTGTACGAGTCCCGACAGTGCCTTATATTCGACTCTAGCTAGTAGATAACTAGGTAGAACTCGACCAATGTCTTGATGATGATTCTAGCAGTTGCCTGCTTTGAGTAGTGTTCTATTGTTACTCACACCAATAACAAAAAATGCTGGAGCACTACTGTAACGAACGAACTAGGGATTGCGCGCGATCGTCCCTTCCTCATTCTTAAGCGCTCCTCTCCAGTTACACACAAGCACAGAGCTTCCACACGTGGCGAGAGCTTTCGAATGGGGCGGGGACCCCTTTGGCGGAGATACCAGGAGGAGGGATCCCCCGCACGCCGACGCGAAGGTTGGCGCTAAATCCCACCTTCCAGCGGGGGAGCAACACCGCCGCCTTTCGATTGATTGATCATTTAGTAATTCCGGACGCGTCAACTACTAAGGGCATTTGTCCAGTAAGTGGAATGTCCGTTTTTTCTCGGGAGGTGCTAGTGATCTTCTCCTCCTGGATAGTGAACTACAAACGGCCGACCTATCTTCGGCTTGCGGGGTTTTTCCCTAACCAGGTATCTCCCACCAGCCAGGTACACCTCCAGCCGGGACAAGCTCTAAGCTTCCAACTTGTCTCCTGGCATGTCTCCTAGCATGGTAGTAAAATTTATTCGTATTTGCGAAGAAAAAAAATGTACACTCGGGAAATATAGGCGCATGATGCGCCGTGCATTGGAGTGAAAATAAATGTAAATACCCCGTATTAGTTCCCTCAAATATATGTAGATTAACTTAAAAGAGATGTCAAGGTGGGGGAAGGAGGTTAAGGGCGACGCCCAGGTGCTTCTGACGTTCACCCAGCCCGGCTGCCGCTAGCATGCCACACGTATTTTGTGACTGAAAAATAAACAACTTATGTGTGGTAGTGTTGTGCATGTTAGTGTGAGTGTGTAAGGGGAGAGGACAGGACAAGGAAGGGGAAGGACAGATCGCGCGCGGTCCGTGGCCCGTTTGGTAGGGTACTGCTCCGGCATTGGCCTGGTGTTGATCGCAGAAACCACGGAAAACTACCAATCAGAGCAGCCGGCCGCTAGAATTCTCCTCCAGACAGCGACTGAATTCGACCTAGCCGAAGAGTCGAAAACCCTGCCGCCGTCGGGACCTCCCGGTGCTGTAGGCGCTGCAGTGCCATCAGCTGATGCCCTGAGCCACCGCGTGTGTGTGTGTGTGTGTGTGTGTGTGTGTGTGTGTGTGCAGGGCAGCGCGAGTGGCGCGGCGGCGGCGGGCTGGGGCTGGTGCGACGCATCTACCAGGAGAGCAGCCCGCCGTCCACGCCCTCGCAGGAGGGCGTCTCCGACAAGGACGAGGAGATCTACCAGGCGTCCGTCTTCCTGCAGAAGATCATCAAGGGCCGCGCCGTGCAGTGCCTGGTGAGAAGCCACAACAAACAAAACTAAAGCAAAATCACTATAAACGCACCAGTACTTTTCTGAAAGGCCTTGTGCTACCGTACTCAACTGAGAAATAGGCTAATTACATAAACACAGCATGTGAATTGGTTCGAGACCGATAAGCGTACATTTCTCAACGGATCACGTGACTATGGCCAATTTTTAGTTTGTTTTATTGTTAATAAATTTATTTTTAATTACCTATTTTGATCAAGTAATTTCCCATTCAAAATTTCAAAATGTTTGTAATGTTCAGACACTCGAATGATTAGTGGGAATCACCATTTTCTACCCCCTGAATGTGTTCGAGACATTTTTAGTCCAAACATGTACCACTTTATGTTAAATTAGTGCAGTACCAATATTAATATGTTTTTAATGTCCTTCATATATAAAAGAAGGGATACCAACTTTTTTTTCAATCTTTGTCAGTTCAAGTCATAATTTTCAAGTACTGCAAGTTTGAAGCAAGTGGAAATTTTTAATAAATATTTGTCAAACTGTGTGCTTGGAGTAGCAATTACTGAGTCACTGGCCACTCCCAGTGCCCTTCCCCTTTTGACTTCCCAACAAACGTTACAGCAATTCACTCTAACGTTACATTATTTTTTTTGTAATTATGGTAGACACCATTGTCTATAACGTTTACAGTTTTATAATTTCCTAAATATTCATTCTCACTGAAACTCGTTGTCCTGCAATAGCACGTACTTTCTCACATTATTATTATATTCTATATTTGCAATTTGCAAAAATTCAGAGGTCATAAAAAATTAGGCCTGCGCCAGCCATTCTTTTAAGGGTCCCATGTTTTACGTGTGGAAAAATTGACGAAAAAATTGGTACTCTTTTAAAAGTTTTTTTTGTGATATGCATTAAATTCAAGCACAAATTACTCGATAAGTACTGTTTTTAACGAAACGTACATGACTTTTTTAAAAGCGGTAAGTCTTTAGAAGAGGTTTTGTTTAGGGGGAAATCTCAATCTTCAAATAGTATTAAATTGTTAAACTTTTGGAATTTTTGAAAGTACAGTGACTTCCCTGGAAGTGAAACTTGCATCACTTCTTTACCATCCTTTGATAAATACGAAGAGAAAAGTTAAAGACAAAATTTGGAGGCTTTTTTGAGAAGAACATGTTTTAATTAATTTAAAAATTGCCTATATTTCGTACAAAATTACGCGAAAATTGTTCAAAATATTGTACATGACTATTGTACATTATTTCAAGATTTGTGTTTAAAAAACATATTTTATTAACGAATAAATCTCTGATTTCGACATTGTAGTTGAGTTGTAGGAAGAGGCTGAAAAAAGTTGAACTTTTGTAGTTTTCAAAACATTCAACGATTTCAACGAAAAAGTGTCTTACAGCATTATTTAAAACGTTCTTTGCGCTGTCCGAGGACAAAGTTTAATAAAAAACAGCTTTACCACTTTACAAGCAGAAAAGTTGACAAATGACATCCAAATGAGACAGTAATTATAATTGCTGTCTTAGATAAGAGCTGCAGACATGCTCCTAGATTCGTTTCGAGAAGAACAAAACTTATTCATCTCAAGTTTGCGACACAATTGTTCAACTACCGACATGATCCAAATGTGGATTGGCCTTTTTTCAGTGAATTTCCAGGTTAGGTAAAAGTGGTAGACGACGATTTTATGCGACAATTAAAGAGCTTTTAACCAAAGTGACTTATCTCTTAGAATTTCAATTTTTAGAAAAAAAAAAGGATTTACGTTCCACCTTATAGTTCATGATTAGATTCAATTATTTTCGGACGGATAGTTTTCCTTAATTCCTAATGCCTACAGTTCCGCAGACATTTCAATCGCACTAAATAGAAACTGATTGTGACTAAAGAGGTTCTTTCCGAAGTGAAGAATCTTCAAGAATGCAATGTTTTAGGAAGGAAAAGTAACCACATCATGTTTTTTTCAATGCAGCATACAATGTTTTCATATCATTTTATAATTTCTTCTCATACGACACAAGTCTTTATAGTAGTTTAAAAAATAAAATTCACATTTTAATATTTTGTATATGGCCATCCATAGGGGAGGAAGAACTATTACCTACTTGTGAGCATTATCTACAATAGGAAGATTACTTTAGCATTCAAGGATTAATCTGGTGTGTAACGATGGAAGTTAAGGTAGCACTAGGAAAGGTGAGATGTTACGGTGGCATAAGCACGTCCTTGGGAAACCTTGATTTAAAACGAAGCGTTGAAGCTCAACGACCTAGATTACAGATTGTGGAACAGGTTGAAGAGAGATTTTGATAGAAATGGAACCTAGTAAGAGAAAGTAGAGTCAAGTTGCTGGGGAAAATGGCGATTTTTCGGCAGAAACATTCGTATTATAGGTCCCAGTGAATAATTATTGTTCATATATGTAGTAAATTACTCCGTCGAATGGTTAAACCATTGTGAGGTCAGAATCCACGGTTTGTGAGTCGTTGATACCGAAACATTGGTTCACAGCAATCTGTCTGTCTGTGATCAACGCTGGCGGGTAAACCATAAGCAATGTTTCATCAAAATTTATATTCCCCATCAATCTGAATAATGAATTTGAAACGGATGTTTTAATTTTTGAAGATGCTTCATTTGAATACGCAACGACACTTTCAATTTTTTCTGAAAAATAGATCCAAATTTTTGGATTGTTTTTTTACGGGATAGACTAAAGAACACGTTAAAATAGTTCATGTTCGCTTTTCCTTGAATTCTCAGAGTTTTCAAAAATTGCAAAAGTTTAAAATACTTTTAGCGTCTTCCTACAACTACAATATTGAAGACAGAGGTTTTGGGGGGTGTAGTTTGAAGTGTTTTCTAAATGTACAGCAAGGATTTTTGCCTTTTTGTCAGAATGGATTGTCTGTGAACCACGCCGCAAAAGAAGAATATTAACTTTTCTTTTGCGAATGGTTTAACAGATGCCGTATATCAAACGTGTCTTGAGTTAGGAAGGATTTCTGCAATAAATTTATTATAGTTCTTATTGTAAGAGTAGTTTATCAAGGCGGGTTTTTCTCATACCCATTTTCTAGTTAACTTCCTTTTTAATTCTGGTCGCCCTGAGCGTTGCTAGAACCGTCGCAGATTATTTTTATTTTTAATTAGATTTAGTATATTTAATGTTATTTGTTTCCCTGTTGGCATTCCATAAGGTATTTTTGGCTGATTGAACAATTATCGCTTTAGAAAATGTTTCTATTTCATTATCAATTTTTTAGAGGTATTAAGATTTTTTGGGTATGTCTAATTGGAAAGCATGAACTTCGCATATATAGTATTCCAGTTGGTATTTCCCTTAAATACGTCGTCATTGGTTGTTTTGTCGATTGGAAAAAGAGAAAATGACCACTGAGCAATGTGCAAAGTTGAGATTTAGTATATGGGAAAGTTATAGATAATCAGGATGTTATCCAATATATCTGGGATAAACTTCAGGTTGATTACATCGCGAGTAGGTTCATGTGAAGAAAGTAAATTTATATTAGAGGAGTACATAAATTTCATTAATTTTTTTACCTTGTCAAGTTCTTCAGTTACAATTCCAAATTATTTTTACTATTAGGATCTCAGGACTTGATTGTTGGGCTATTTACACTAAAAATTGTTTGGAAAGCAAATAATGGAAATGTTTTCTTTGGCGGTTTGTATGAAGCTCTTGTTTTTAACATTCTATGAGATTTTAATTTCAACCGATTCAAAATTCATGGATACATGAAACCTTTTTGTCCACTTTGAATTCTTTGGAAATAAAAACGTCAACACTAGCGGAGGCTGAGACTTTCGTACTGTAAACTTCAATCAAATGAGTTCAACTTATATTCGCATATGCAAATCAGCTATAGATTTCAAATCATTTTCTCAATCGTGCCCTTCGTGAAGGAATCGACTTCTGCCGCGTCGACATGGAGAACGATAATTTGAATAATTATATTACTCACTGAACTCTAGAAGATGTGCACAGATAGTGAAGTTATATTTATGTCCACAAGCAAAACAATGAGCCATCTTAGCATTCGCTCAAAGGATCAGGGAAACCGGACGAAAAACCTGATCGAGATGGTCATTGACCCAAATGCTGAGATACAATACTTATTACAGGTTGTTGTTTTTTCTTATTTAAGGTCGCATCAACATCTAGGTCATTAGCGACCACTATTGGAGTTAACGTTATGGTAACTATGACGATGAAACGAAATGATGATGATAAGGGGTGACAGGCCGAACACAAATACAATCATGCATGAGGCGGTACTCGAACCCACGACCCTACGGTCCGAGATCTCCACGACACTACTGCCTTAGCCACTACTGCCGACACTCTGCCACCGGGTCGGCTTATTGCAGGTTGTTTAGAATTAAACGGTCCAAATGATCATTAATGCATTCGATATTATTTTCCTTTTTGGTGTTGGGTATAGTGCCTAAGTGTGCAGAAAGAGTTGTGCGTGAGAGACTATCTGAGCCGGGCGTTGGCGCCGTGCGTGGCAGATGCACCAGGGGCTGCGGCGCTGCCGGGAGCTCATCATGGAGCTGCGCAGCACGCACGGGCTCGACCCGCAGTCGCGCAAGCTGGTGCAGGAGCTGCGCACGCGCGTGCTCGACATGCAGGAGCAGGAGCAGCTGGCGCGCGTCGAGGTGAGGTTGTAGCACTAGCGATCTTCTGCGCATGCGCACTTCACGTTTCGTGGCACTTTTGGCCATCTGCGCATGTGCACAAGATCGACAGAGCTGTGCTGATCGCTATGGCGTGACAAACTTTTCTATTCACTGATTAGTTGGTTGGTTAGTGATTCCGGGCGCGTCAACAGAGTAGGTCATTAGTCCCGTAAGTGTAGTGCATGTTTTACCCTCTGGAGATGGCGATGATCTTACCCCGCTAGATCTGGCGCCGACCTACCGTCGGCTAGTGGGGTTTCCCCCTAACCAGCCCTCTCCCACGAGCGGGGCACCACCCCAGCCGGGACAAGCTCTAAGCTCCCGACCGGTCTCCCGGAATATGTGGTAGTGCATGTTAGTGTGTGTATGTGCAAGGGGAGAGGATAGGACAAGGAAGAGGAAGGACAGATCGCGCGCGGTCCGTGGCCCGTTTTGTAGGGTACTGCTCAGGCATTCGCCTGGTGTTGATCGGAGAAACAACGGAAAACGACCGATCAGAGCAGCCGGCCACTAGAATTCTCCTCCAGACAGCGACTGAATTCGACCTAGCTGAAAAGCTAGTATTGAAAATCCTGCCGCCGTCGGGACTGGAACCTAGGACCTCCCGGTTAGAGGCGCTGCAGTGACATCAGATGGTGCACTGAGCTACCGCTCCCCGTCACTGATTAGTGATTCCGGATGGGTCGACTGCTAATGTCGTTGGTTCCGTTAGTGTAGTGCATGTTTGCATCGTGGGAGGTGCCGTGACCTCTGGGGTGGGGATGGGGGCTCCGAGTGCGTTCCCGGATGGGTTCCTCGCCCTTCCCAAGCCTCCAGTTGGCTCTTGGCTACGTCGTGGCAGACCGCGATGTTCATGAGTTACGGAGTATTGACTCACACGATCCGGCACGTTGTGTGTAGACAAAATTCACCCCGACCCGACCCGACCCAACTCCGTCGCACCGACCCGAAAAGTTGGTAGCTCTGAGCTGACAGGGCCACTCCTTAGGGCGTATCCTAACGATGCCTTAATGCATGGTAAGGAGGCACAAGCAGTATAGGTGTGAACATCAGCAGCCCGCATTGTGGCACCTAAAAAAATCTGAAATAATGTCATTCCCGTGGGCATACTATTCATCATAAATATTCAAACATTTGAGCTGTTTCTTCACCCTCATGCATGCAAAACAACACTGGGGCAAGCGTAGTTGTTGAGTAACACGTAGTATGACTCACATTCGCTTCACAGACGAATATTTTGTGGTGGGGCTTTCGTACTCCCTATTAATTTTGTCATGCTGCCAACTGAAAAATATTTGCATGAAATTAATGTATTTATGAAGTTAGAATGAAATAAAAGTACGCTTAAAAATTTCTAAATAAGAAATATTATTTACATGTATTATATGATTAAAATTTAGTCTATCGTGTGTTTAGATAATAGCGCGATGAAAATAAACAATGCGGAATCTTTGAAATTCGGTGTTCATGGCGTGTCCGTTTAAATTCGTTCGAGGACTTCATTGACACGCATACTTATCTGCGTTTCAACATAATTCGTGTCAATTCTTACATGTTTCTCTTTCGTGACGATATTTGATCTACGTAAATCATTCGTGAAAAATGTGTCTAATGTCTAACTGCATGCACTTTAATGATATTAATGTCTCGTACTCCATCCAACTTGGCTGGGAAAATAACTCAAAATCGCCCACAGGCCTGTACGAAGCATACAACGATCGGAGTGGTTTCCACAGTATCCGGGAAAAATTGGTATAGGAGTATTTTTAAGGTTTTTGTTAGGAAGATTTGCTTTTATAAAGTAACAAACATCAGGTAAATCTAAACCCATGGCTTCTTTCTGAAAGAGGAGGCTTTTGGCATAATACGTAACTGTATGTCTTTCGAATTTGATAGGAATTTCATTCTGTATCAATCTATGAGAAATTTATTGTCAATAAACAAGCTCTCGACAGGTTTTCTCAGGGGTTTCTTCATTTTCCCCTCACCCGTGTTCCCACATGATTCATCTTATCATTATAGCTACAATCTACTCATTAGGTCATGATTTTCGATACTAAATGGGAATGCAGAGAATGACCGAATCCAGCCACTGTCTGGAGAAGAATGCTTGCGGCCGACTGGCCTGGTCGGTAGTTTCCCTGATTTCTCCGATCAATACCAGGCAAATGCCGAAGCAGTTCCTTAACAAACGGGCCACGGATCGACATTTCCGGATCTTCCTCTTCTTATCCTTGTCTCCTACATTTAATTAGAATAAGTAAAGCACACTGCATTCCGCGCAATTAGGAATTTAGGCAGAAGAAAACATCCTGGAAGACTAAATTTGACAGAACATTAAAATATCTAGTAAATGGGAATGAAGAAGAATAAGACGTATCTAGGAATGAAGAAGGGTAAGGCGTAATGTTAGTTGTCATTGAATCAAAAAACTAAACGAAGGGCTCTGCTCACAGACAATTAGCACCAGAAACCACATTGACGAATCTCTGCAAAGCGTGCTAGAACAGAGTTAACTTCACCGTAAAATGCGATCACAACATCGACTTTAACTTGTCTTTTTTCATACCTTTCTTGTCAGAAATTCTATCAGACCATTATTAAACCATCATTTATTCGCATGAATTGAATTCTTGAACTGATTGATTGGCACTGAGGACATTGTATATTGGTTTAACTTCATCGGTACAGATTCACTACTGACTGCGTGACATACTTGCACACTGAGATCTGATTTATAATCGACAAATATGTTACTTGAATGAAAAACATAATGAAAATCAGCATTGATCCTCGTCTCGTTTACAAAATCTACTGCAATGTACAACGGCTTATTACTTGGTAAGTAAACTTTATTTATAGACAATACCAATGAATGTAGACTCACTCTCCTACATTCTCTGAAATAAAAGAAGGGAATGATATAAGAAATTCACCAGTAAGCGCATAGCATGCGTATCGAATGACAGCGCATTAAATAGGCAGTAATAAAACAATACTCCCTCCCCAATCCATCGCTAGCATGCTTGCGTAGACGAATGCTCCATAATAAATTAAATTCTCACGTTTCGCATTCACAATGTCTCTTTATAGAAGATTGGGGAAGAATATCAATTTCCAGACAGTATATGAATCCAAAAGATACCTTGCATTCAACACAACAGTTAAGGTCCCTGTCCATTTAAAAGCTGCGCTTTGGAGAGAGTATGTGTCGAGAGCGTTGCTCGTAAAGGAACTCCGGCGACGGCGGCGCTAGCTGAATTCCGTTTACTACGCTCCGCGAAGTCACAGTTCAGCGAATTCGAGACTCGCGGGTTCCTGGTTGGGTAACCGGCCAGGAACCCCGGGATCTAACGGAGTCGAGCCCCTGGCCGAAGGGATAAAAGGCACTGACTGACTGCGACGTGACGAGACTTTACTAATATAGTAATTATTCAGTGTAATAACTACACAGTAACTGAGGATTGCTCCAGAAAAAAGCGCTCAACGCCCAACAAGGGTTAAGAGACGCGTTGCATCAACAATGACGCAACAAATTTTAAAAAAACTCAGTTCCGAGAGCGAACAGCGGTGAGCGGTGACATTGTCGCGGAGCGATGGCTCTATTGAATGCGCTGAACAAGCTGATGCAAGGACTTGCCCTTATAATTGAAACTTAGATTTGAAAAGAGAAATATCTCATTGTCCCATAGTTCTGAGAAAATCAAGGAAAAGCTTAATATTATCCACAGTTGGCATCTGGGACATTTATGTTATACATAAAAGTTGTAGAACTAGTCATTATTGATTGCTTGGACTACTCAATAACTTCAAATTAGCATTTCTGTGATGTACAGAACCGTTTTTATATCCTGGATTTACTTCTTTAAAAAATGATTATGAATATTTTTAAATTATTTGTTTATTTTTGAACTTACTAAACAATATAATAAATATATAAATATATAATGATGTGAATTAACATAGTATGCTATATTTCTTACTAAATTAATAATATCAGCAAATACTCATACATTTGCACTCGAGTCTGTGACTACGTCAAAACTTTCTGGTAGAAATGGAAATATTAATGTGGGATGTATTTTACCATTTTTTTGAACATCGGTTATTTTCTTTCTTGATTGGAAGAACAATTGATTCATAAACGTTCTTGAAAGGCAACTAGACGAGTCTTCCCTTTATCTAAAATGAATGATAAGTCCATCAATATATGTACTCACGTGACACGAGGTATCCACAATATTATCTATCATACATTCGCTGCTTTATTTGCAGAGTCACACCAGGCACACTGCCAGGACGAGCAAGAGACTGGGTTGTCCTCTTAAAGTAGTTCGACCAGCAGGGTTTGAAGTCTATGATGTCCCCGGTGTCTATTACTATTGTCATGAAGCATTTAGGCGTTTCCTAGGTGATAACACTAGTTCTTTTGTGTGAGAATGAGAAACTATTCCTGGCCTTCTTTCTCTTTTTCAGTCATTAGAAATTTTAGTTGGTAATAGAACACATCCTTTAAGCTGAAAATGTTTAATTTTTACACTGACCTACAGCTTGAAGAATAACTAAAAAATGTATATTTCAACTCCTTTTCACGAAAAAAGTGGACTTATTTCCATTGTAAAATCACATATTCAATTATTAACTCAGCATTCGAATTATGTACGAAGAGCAGACAGTTCTCGTCAGATAATTTAGAGAAGAAAATGTTAGACTGTAAGTTTCAATAAATATGTAGTAATGTAAAGGTCATTTTCGATTTGTTAGGATATTTTCATAACATTCAGAATTTAATAATATATGGTGTAAAATAGGAAAATCGGAAATGTCATAGATATTTGAAATCTTTCGATTATTTTGATTGTATTTCTTCTTCGGCAATTCCCCTTCAGGAGTGCGCAGTTTTCGACCTCCACTGATCTCGGTTTTGCCAATCTCCAGATCTTAAACTTTTGTCTTCTATGACTTCTTTGATGTATTTTTCCCACTCAATAGTTGGCATTTCTCTCTTCCTTCTTCGTGATGGTTGCGATTCTAATATTTTCTTTGGCCATCTTCCTTTAGACATCCTTTGGAAGTGTCATTACCACTCGTGTGCTTTGATTTCTAATATTTTTGTAATTGAACAGATCACCTTCATCTGACAAATTACCTTCATCTTTTCGACTTTATCATATTGTGTTAAATGTGAGCTTCATCTCACATAGAGCACTTCCACTGTTCTTATGTTGTCTCTATTTTTTACATTATCGCCCTTCGTAAGAAGAGAATTGTGTCGTGCGCCGGAAAACGGCGAAATTTGGACAGAAAACCTTGACTACTGGTAACAACGTAGTATACAACCAATGTATAGTAAATTACATCCCCTATGTCGTTGGGTAATGAGAATCGATGTTTTGTGAGTTCTTGATACCGAAAAATCGATTGACGACAAAAGGTTTCTGTCTGCCCACCGGCCTGCCCGCTTGCCTACCCACCTGCCCACCAGATCCCCCCTCCCTTGTTTTCTTAGCCGCGCCACCGTATAACTCGCTCTCGGCAGCTGATCACTCACCAATGGACTTGAATTGAGAGTTGGTCGCGGGTCGAGATTCGGTAAATCTACGTATTCACAAGTGAAAAAGGTTCTGTGAGCTTCTCCTTGTTATTATATTATACACTTTTACGTCTCATTTTATATACATTTTATCATACATCACAGTACGTGTAATCAGAATGTTCCAAATGCTAGACCACAACACTATGCAAGCAGTCACAACTAAAAATGATATAAAACACACCAACTCTGAATAGATCTGTATACATTTTCAGTGTGCCGCTAACGTCAACAACCTGAGAGAATGGCGATGGAATACAAGGCTTCCCCATTGATAATGGACTTTTAATGCAATGGTAGATCCTGGGACAGATATCATCCATGGACCATTCAGAAAAAGCCTAAAACGTGACTCAAAATCAGCTAAAATGGCCTTCGTTTACAATCATTATTATCCTCCAATGATTAATCTGAACTCCTACAGATACACAATTAACACTCCCGAAACAATTTAAATAATTTCCCTTAAACCTTTCAAATGCTATCTGAATGAGAGTGTTTCTGTAATGTGAACCTACGTGCTACGTTCATTTGGTATGTCACATTCACTCTTTATCAGCAGGAGGTACGCTTAGTCTTGCAGCTTGCTAGGAAATCCCTCTGCAAAGCCGAAGTTGCAGTGCGCGTGATAAGATAAGATAAACTAGGATTTATAAATTGCTAAAGCGTGCTAACTTGCAAACAGCGCTGGGAAACACAAATTTACTTTGTAATGGATACAACCAGAGTCAGGCGGAATCGAATATACCTTACATACATACTGTGAAATTATTTATTTTCTTCTGATATTTTACTATTGCCAAATCTGGATACTATTGACAGCAAACATCTAATACAATGACGATGATTACTTCCATTGCCATTGTTAATATTGTTATTCGATCGTTGCCCTGCTATGTTCACACATTTCCTCAATGTTGACTCTAATTTATTAAATTTACTTCTAATTTAATCATGGGTTCGACGTACTACACATTACTCCTTACCTGTTGCGTGTGGACGAGTAATTCTATACAAAATCACGATTCCTGGAAGTTCTACTGATGGAAACCAATTATTAGATTGATGGCAACTAATATGAACTATCAGCCTTTTTCAACAATACAAAATTTAACATTTATTCTTACATATGGAACAAATTCTATCGATCTCATGAGAATTGCTTTTTCAATGTAGAGCATTAACACACCGTACGGGTTAGAATATAGTTCTTAAGCTTACTGTAAAATCTTGATAGATGGCTTCTCGGCTGACTAGCAGAATGTTGTCCATGGAATCCTTGTTACACCACTCCTCCACCTGTCCTTGCCTAAATTAAGAAATTTTCCAGAATGTTTTCAACGATTTACTATTACTGGGACTTAATATTCTCACTTTAATACGCGGTCGCGACTTTCCCTATCTGTGTTTTGTATGAAACACCTACTCGCGAATGACAAATTCAGCTACTTATTGAAAAATTCTTCCATCTACGGAGCTACCCTAATATGCATCCCCTCGAAACACGGAGTCTATTTTAATTCGAAATTCCAACTACTACATTGATAAAATTTCCAATTACAATTTAATACTATAATTTAAACAATACCAAGCTCTCAAATCTCAAACTAATCATACATTCTTGCCTCACTATCATTTAAATAATATCCAGCCTGTGCTGAAAATCTGTTCGCACCTCACCAACCGCTTACGTGTGTTCGCCTCAATACTTTTTAGAGAATAATCCCATGCGTCCTTCCACAAGATCGTAGCTCTCAACTCCCACTCCAAACCTTTTTCATTTAATGTGTTCAGGGCCGTGTCTATTAGCACAGCGCTATGACATCAAGCATGGAATATCACACTTTGTTGATCCGTTGTCCTAAAAACGCGTATTCTTTTACTTCATTCCGCGCTCGACTGTCGAACCGAACGGATCGTTCTTGTCGGTGTGAACAGTGATAACCGTGCGACTTACTAAAAGTTGTGAACCAGCGCAAATCTTGTGGTCTGTGGAAACAGTCCACTAGTGAGTGCTACGAATTATGTACAATGGATACTGCCCGACAACCGGGCAGTTCATCAATAATGCGTTAATAACGCTCAACAGTGATTATTCCATCCCAGACCTAAACACATCGATGCTGTACGAACAAACAACGGCAACCGTCAGTGACGAAGTTACATCAATGGAATCTCAACCAAGTCAAACGACAATGGAACGTCAACCAAATCAACAGACATCGATGGAGCAGCAAAACCCGGATACTCTATAAGGTAACGCTTCAGGCCAACATGCCGCAGGGCAAAATTTAAAGCGTCCTTCAGATGGTGATACCTCGTCTAACGACACCAAAAGGTCTAACCTGCATTCAAAACAAGACAACATAGACAGTTCAACCCAGTATAGTTATTCGGTCCGAACTTACAATAGATTTGAAGAACTGAACAAAATACCAGATCCCAACAATCAAAATAGGTTTAGTTACGTTAATGAAACCTCGCCAAGTGTGTCAGAATCAGTTAAAATCCCACCAATTTATGTAGCAAATATAACTAACATCACGAATTTCAGCAAGGAAATCAATACAAAAGTAACAAACAGTTTCACACTTCAATTCATAAATAATAAAGTAAAAATACAAACTGAAAAAGTCAGTGAATTCAGAGACATAACCAAATATCTAATCAACACAGGAAGACGGTTTCATACCTACAAGGACCCAGCAAATAAGAAATTCTCAGTTGTATTTAAAAATCTACACACATCCATCACAGAAGAGGAAATCTACACTGAATTAAAAGAAAAACATCCATCACTCGTTAAAGTTACTAGACTCCGAAAAGACAGTAATCCAATTCCAGTAATAGCAGCCGAATTCAACGGGGAAGAAAACATAGAAAATATTTTAGAAGTAAGACAAATTTGTAATCTCATTGTAAAAGCTGAAAGGAGAAAAAGACCTAAAGGCCCCATTCAATGCATGAGATGTCTAGACTTTGGGCATACAAAAAATAATTGTAACCACAAAATAGCATGTATTTACTGCTCCAAAAATCATTATTCTGCAACTTGCCCCCATAAAAATGAACCATTTAAATGTTATAACTGTCAAGGAAATCACAGAGCAGACCTCAGAACAGTAGAATGCCCCTATTATAAAAAAATAAGCCAAAAACCTAACCTCAAAGATCCTCCAATTAGATCTAGAACCAATGGGTCGTCTACAGTACCACCTCAAAATAACCAAACTAACTTCCCCAGGCTGTATAACACTCAAAATATCCCAAACTTTACACACACTAACAACACAAACACAGAACAACATAATAATCAGTTCTATAACTCTCAAAATCGAAATCGTCAAACACACTCGAACGAAAATAACTTTCTCAACTCCCTGATCAATACAATAGCCACTCACATAATCAATATAATCAACTCAATTATCCCAACCATAATAAATAACATCCATTCATCTATCTCAGCATACATTAATAACAATTACGCAACAAACACACATTAATAAGATTACCATACTCAATTGGAATGCAAATGGTATAATCAACAAAGTTAACGAACTAAAATATTTCATGGAAGATAAGAAAATTGATTTTGCATGTATAACTGAATCACACCTAAACAATAGTACAAAGTTCAGCATACCAGGTTATAAAGTAATCAGAGTAGACAGACCAAACTCTAATGGAGGAGGAGTAATGATACTAATAAAGAGCACAATACCATTTTATCCAATAATACTACCACCAACCCCAGGTATCGAAACAGCAGCAATTAAGTTTATTAATAACAACTATCTGGAAACCACACTCATAGTAGCATATAAGCCCCCCAATGTGAAAATTCAGGATACCAATATCATTGGTATTATTGATCAACACACCCCAACAATTGTTCTAGGTGATTTTAATGCCAAACATGTAAAGTGGGGATGTAAAAACAATAACTCATCTGGAACACAACTACTACTAACTGTTAATAAACAACAAAAAATTAAGTTTCATAACCCCTAATGAACCAACCTACTACCCATTTGATCACTCTAGGAACCCTGATCTGTTAGACATAGGCATAACAAATATACAACAAAAGTTTTTCTCCACAGTACACCATGAAATGGACTCAGACCATCTACCAGTAATAATCACTACACAACAGTCACTCCCCACACATTCACCCACTCCACAACTCAATACACACAAAATTAATTGGCAAATATTTAAAAATAATGTTAAAACAAACATCCCAAAGTTCAAAATATTAAGTACCCCTCTAGAAATAGATCAAGCAATCACAATACTTAATAACATAATATTAAGAGAAATAGAGAACAGTAAACCAAAGAAATCACCTACAAATACACAGAATAAAAACAATGAACTACCCAAAAGCATAAGAAATCTAATTTACATAAAGAATAAAACAAGAAGATTATGGAATTACACTAGACACCCTGAAATTAAAAAGGAACTAAATCTATTAACATATATTACCAAAAAAACACTTTTCACACACAAACAACAACAATACAACACCATGATTCAAACATTAAGCTCAAGTAACAATACACTGTGGCAATTTAAAAATAAAATACTAAAGAAAAAAATACCATTCCTCCACTTAATACCAACACAGGGAAAAAATTCTCACCCGTTGAAAAAGCTGAAACACTAGCAAATCATTTTGCAGATACATTCAAACCAAACGACTCACTCCCACACATTCAACACCAAACAATCACACAGATAGCAACAGCTCCTAATTACAATGTACCATCCAGAATTAGATTCATATCTCCCCAGGAAATAATAAACATAATAAAAACACTCCCTAATAAGAAGGCTCCAGGACATGACAGAATAAACATAATCCTAAAAAATTTGCCACATCAAGCCATAGCATTCTTAAATAATATTTATAACTCTTCATTAAGAACAGGTTACTTCCCACTATTATGGAAACACTCAATAATAATACCCATTCCAAAACCAAACAAACATCCATCGAATGTAGAAAATTATCGACCAATCAGCCTGTTACCCTCCCTTTCAAAAATTCTTGAGAAACTTCTTCAGAAAAGACTTAGTAATTACCTCAATAAAAATGACATCATTCCCAGACACCAATTTGGATTCACAGAAAAGTTATCAACCACACATCAATTATTAAGAATCACAGAACATATCCATACAGCATTCCAAAGAAAACTACATACTATATCAACCTTTCTAGATATTTCACAAGCCTACGACAGAATATGGCATCATGGTCTCATGTACAAACTAAGAATCAATGGCACACCCAAATACCTAATCAACATCATCAATAGCTTTATAAGCAATAGAACCTTTTCAGTGTCAGTAGATAATCATCTCTCAAACCCCAAACCAATATATGCTGGTCTTCCTCAGGGCTCCCCATTGTCACCTGTATTATTTAATCTTTACACAGCTGATATCCCTACATCCAACATAGTTAAAACAGCACAGTTTGCAGATGATACTGCATTGTATTGTTCAAACATATCACTTGACAGAATAAGAAACACATTACAGCAACATCTAAATCAAATAGAGTCTTGGTCAAGCAAATGGAAAATTAAATTAAACCCATCTAAATCAACAGCAAAAATATTCTCATTAAAAACAATTTTAACACCACCTCCTCTCACACTGAACAATAACATCATTCCTTGGACTCCACAAAACAAAACAGTGAAATATCTAGGTCTGCATCTAGACACTAAACTCAACTGGAAAGAACATATAAACATTAAAACACAACAAACAAAAGTCAAACTATTTCAATTAAAACCATTAATTAACAACCACAGTAAAATAACAATAGAAAATGCCAAACTCATATATACAGCCATAATTAGACCCTTAATGCTATATGCATGCCCTGTCTGGATCAGTGCAGCAAAAACCAATATACATAAAATACAGGTCATACAGAACAAATTCCTTAGAACAATAACCAAAGCACCCTGGTTCATTTCAAACAAACAGCTTCATAAGGAAATTCAAATAAAACCTATCATACACCACATCACCAAGCTATCCAATAATTTTTACAATAATATGTCAACAATTACACAACTATCCCAGTACAATCTAGGCAAAGCACCCATAAACCCGACCAGAATAAAAAATAGATTTCCCAAACATGTATTTTACATCCAATTTGCAGATTTAGATGATTCATTGTGAGGTGCCCAGTGGGTTTCCTCTCCCTAAATAATAATTGTAAAGTAATAATAGTTTAGTTTTTTAAAATAGATCATAAGCATCAAAAACATGTGAAAGAGTTTGTATACAAAACTGAACCATGTATACCTTTCAAAATAATAAAATAATTGAAAAAAAAAAAA
>BLKR01008205.1:0-24011 GCA_011170035.1 Teleogryllus occipitalis
TATTAGTCCCGTTAGTGTAGTGCATGTTTTGTCGCGGGAGATGGCGGTGATCTTTCCCCGCTGGATGGCGACATCCGGCGCCGCCCTACCGTCGGCTAGTGGGGTTTCCCCCTAACCAGGACTCCCCCACCAGCGGGGCACCGCCCTAGCCGGGGCAAGCTCTAAGCTCCCGACCGGTCTCCCGGAATATGTGGTAGTGTAGTGCATGTCAGTGTAAGTGTGTGTAAGGGGTGAGAATAGGACAAGCAAGAGGAACGAAAGATTGCGCGCGGTCCGTGGTCTGTTTGTTACGTTCTGCTCCGGCATTCGCCTGGTGTTGATCGGAGAAACCACGTAAAAGTACCGATGAGAGTAGCCTGCTCTAATTGGTATTGTGGCGTGGTTGGTTTGATCAATCCCAGACGAATGCCGGAGTAGTATCCTAACAAACGGGTCACGGACCGTGCGCGATGTTCCCTTTCTCTTTCTTCTCCTTTTGTCACTCTTACTTACACACACTTATACTCACATGCACTCCTCTACCACACTTATCGGAAGGACAATCGGGAGCTTAGAGCTCGCCCCGCCTAGGGCGGGGCCCTTCCCTACGCCATGCTGGTGTGATTCCTGGAGGAAGAAATCTCTGAAAGCCTATGTGTAGGTCGGCGCCGAATCTCCGTTCCAGAAAGGAAGATTGAACGACTTCTCCCGGGATATAATATCCGCTACATTTACCGGACTACAGTCCTCAGTAGATGACGCATATGGAATAAATATTGATATGTGGATGAAGGGCACGAGCGGATCTAGTCGATAATTTGGGGAAAAGGGGGTTTCGTAGATTTTTGTTAAATAATTAACTCATTTGTTATTATATTGTATATTATTTATGTACTGTAGATATGATACTGTACACTGTTATTTTTAAAATAATTCGAACATAAATAAGCACTTTAATCTATTTTGCGAAATAAAGGAAGGTAAACGAAAACTGTATGCCTTTGGGGGGGGTCATGGCCCCCAAGGCCCCCATGGCCCTCCACTTGGATCCGCCAGTGATGAAGGGGGAGCTGTGTGTTGGCATTTTTTTTTCATTCATTCCTTTTCCCTTCTCCAGTAGCTCTGGAGTGGCGGGAACTTATTCATGAAATGGGATAGAGTTTTGACTGCAGTCGATTAAGCTTTTGCAGCGGTTTAGGGCATATCTTAAAATTACTAATTAAAGACTTATTAAAACCAATTACAATTGTCATTTTGGGTATTTCTTGCATTAATATAAAAAATGTTAAAGTTATGCAAAAGTTCTTTGGAATGTTCTGTTTTGCTTTCTTTTAATTTTATTCATTCACACTCCCATTTCTTCTTAATCTATATTTTTCTACTCACATTGTATAATTATGTCATTTGATGCTGAAACCCATTGCATAATCATACTCATTACGATACAGGTTTCATTATGATACAGGTTCTTTTGATTTCTTTTAATTTTATTCATTCACACTCCCATTTCTTCTTAATCTATATTTTTCTACTCACATTGTATAATTCTGTCATTTGATGCTGAAACCCATTGCATAATCATACTCATTACGATACAGGTTTCATGATGATACAGGTTCTTTAACATTCACAGAGAAGTTTACAAACCAGTATTGACACTTCATTCCTCATTGAGAATCGTTCTAGTAAATGTTTGTTCGATTGTGTACATTCAAATTGCATTTAATATTATATGTTTGTCAGTTTTAATTTCTTTTATTATCAGTAATTTTTACGAGGAATATTATTTCAAATAATTTGAACCGTAATTTCACATTGATCCCTTTTGATTAGCGTAGTGGTCGTACTAGAGGGAACATTTGACTGACGTTAAGATCAGAACGCAAGCCACTTGCGTTCCACTAAACCAACGCCACTTGCGGCAGGTAGGATAGCTGTCCGCTAGGTGGCCTTGGCTGAATCCTGCATGTCCACTGCCACGAAACGATTCAATCTAAAAGTTTTACCAAAAAGTTTTAAAAAAAAACAAGTATATTAACATTTATAAAAATGTTAATATACTTGTTTTTTTTCTAATCTCGCCGATGACACTTCATCAACTGTTACGGTATCATCCAATCGAGAGCTAAAACGTCATTACGGTGAAGTCACCGTAGTGACGTTTAAGCTAGCTCCCGATTGGACGAAACCGTAAGAGGTGGTCATGTGCCATCAGCCAGGTTACAGAAACCCAAGTCGTAGAAAAGTATCATATGAAACACGACGATCAAAGTTACTATACTTGGGTTTTTCTAACCTGGTCGATGACACTTCATCAACTGTTACGGTGTCATCCAATCGGGAGCTAAACGTCATTACGTTGACGTCACTGTAGTGACGTCTAAGCTAGCTCCTGATTGGACGAAACCGTAACAGGTGGCCATCTGTCATCAGCCAGTTTACAGAAACCCAAGTGGTAGAAAAAATACCATATGCAACTCGATGAAATGGGTGAGAAGTTTACGATTCTCGCTCGTTCCTCGCTGTATCGTAATATCACACTCGTGTATTAACACCCATCATTACGATCTGGGCTGTCCGGGTGACGCCGCGTCGAAGGCTGGGGTGCCGACGTTTCGACCGCACAGTACAACTACTGGCAGTACAGCCCTGAAGAGGACCGCGATATGTCGGTCGAAACGTCGGCACCCCAGCCTTCGACGCCGCGTCACCCGGACAGCCCAGATAATGACTCTGGCCGCGGAAGCCTACGATAGGCAGTACAGCCCTGAAGAGGACCGCGATATGTCGGTCGAAACGTCGGCACCCCAGCCTTCGACGCGGCGTCACCCGGACAGCCCAGATCATGACTCTGGCCGCGTAAGCCTACGATATCAAGGCAGTACAGCCCTGAAGAGGACCGCGATATGTCGGTCGAAACGTCGGCACCCCAGCCTTCGACGCGGCGTCACCCGGACAGCCCAGATCATGACTCTGGCCGCGGAAGCCTACGATATCATCTAACAAGCCTCTACGGGGAGGATACATACAAAAAGGCAGTACAGCCCTGAAGAGGACCGCGATATGTCGGTCGAAACGTCGGCACCCCAGCCTTCGACGCGGCGTCACCCGGACAGCCCAGATCATGACTCTGGCCGCGGAAGCCTACGATATCACCCATCATTACATCACGGTTTCATAGTGTACTGTTGTGTGTGCGTGTGTCGGCAGATGTCTGGGGCGCCCGGGCGCGGGCGCCGAGGCCGCGGGCGCGGCGGACCGGGTGCCGCCAGTAGCGACGAGGGCTCCCCGGACGAGGCGGAGGGCGACGGCGGCGCGGGCGCAGGGGCGGGCGCGGGCGCGGGCGGGGGCGGCGGCGTGGGCGGGGCCGCGAACGGCGGCAGGCCGTGCCCGCCCGTTACCCCCGCGCCCGCCCACACGCCCGGGCCCGGCGCGGCCGTCAGCCCCAACAGCTACCTCTCCATGCCCTCCGTGCGCAGCTTCCCACGGTGAGTGAACGCCCTGCGGCCACGCCCCCAGCCACACCGCGCGTCCCCGTTGCGAACTGGTATTTGTGAAATATATGATTGATTGATTTTTTCGTGTTTTCGGGCGCGTCAACTGCTTTGGTCATTAGTCCCGTTAGTGGAGTGCGTGTTTTTTTCTCGGGAGATGGCGGGGATCTTCCCCCGAGGAAGGACAGGCGCCGACCTACCGTCGGCTAGTGGGGTTTCCCCCTAACCAGGACTCTCCCACTAGCGGGGCACCGCCCCACCCGGGACAAGCTCTAAACTCCCGACCAGTCTCCTGGAATATGTGGTAGTGTAGTGCATGTTAGTGTATGTGTGTGTAAGGGGAGAGGATAGGACAAGGAATAGGAAGGACAGATCGCGCGCGGTCCGTGGCCCGTTTGGTAGGGTACTGCTCCGGCATTCGCCTGGTGTTGATCGGAGAAACCACGGAAAACTACCGATCAGAGCAGCCGGCCGCTAGAATTCTCCTACAGACAGCGACTGAATTCGACCTAGCTGAAAAGCTAGTGTCGAAAATCCTGCCGCCGTCATGACTCGAACCTAGGACATCCCGGTCAGAGGCGCTGCAGTGACATCAGTTGATGCACTGAGCCACCGCTCCCGGTGGGTGACGTGGCGCTCATCAGAACTTATTTTAAATTCGGATTGCATGGAATTTCGTATTAGCGAGGCTCGGATAACCGCGACTCTACTGTAGTTTAATTCTTGACCTCCTCCACGCAGGAGGATAAAGATAATGGCTACATGACAGAGAGCTGCTTGTTATTTAAATAAAAAATGTGAAGTTCTTCGCTTGGGTTGATTGGAAGCTGGCAAAGTCCTTCGCTTGGGTTGAAACAGCGCCGAAACTTGTGAAGTCCGTCACTTGGGTTGATTGGATGCCGGTGAAGTCCTTCGCTTGGGTTGATTGAAAGTTGGTGAAGTCCTTCCTTTGGGTTGATTGAAAACTGGTGAAGTCCGACGCTTCGATGTCTTGGAAATGGTGAAGTCCTTTGCTTGAGTTTATTGGAAGCTGATAAAGCCCTTCACTTGGGTTGATTGGAGGCTAAGGAAGTTGTCTTTGGGATTGATTGGTAGTTGGTGAAGTCCTTCGCCTGTGTTGATTAGAAGCTGGTGAAGACCTTCGTTTGGGTTGATTTGAAGCTGGTGAAGTCTGTCACTTGGGTTGCTTGGAGATGGTAAAGTCCTTCGCTTGGGTTGATTGGAAGTTGATAAAGCCCTTCATTTGGGTTGACTGGGTGGTAAGGAAGTACGTCACTTGAGTTGATTTGAAGTTGGTAAAGCCCGTCGCTTGGGTGTATTGGAAGCTGGTGAAGTCCTTCGCTTGAGTTAATTGGAAACTGGTGAAATCCGTCGCTTGGGTTGCTTGGAGATGGTGAAGTCCTTCGCTTGGATTAATTAGAAGTTGATAAAGCCCTTCACTTGGGTTGGTGGGGTGCTAAGGAAGTCCGTCATTGGGGTTAATTGGAAGTTGGTTAAGTCTTGGGTTGATTAGAAGCTGGTGATGTCCTTCGCTTGGGTTGATTGAAAACTGGTGAAGTCCGTCGCTTCGATTGCTTGAAAATTGTGAAGTCCTTCGCTTGAGTTCATTGGAAGCTGATAAAGCCCTTCACTTGGGTTGATTGGGTGCTAAGGAAGTCGTCTCTGGGATTGTTTGGTAGTTGGTGAAGTCCTTCGCTTGTGTTGATTAGAAGCAGGTGAAGTCCTTCGCTTGGGTTGATTGAAAACCGGTGAAATTCTTCACTTCGATTGCTTGGAAATGGTGAAGTCCTTCGCTTGAGTTGATTGGAAGCTGATAAAGCCCTTCACTTAGGTTGACTGGAGGCTAAGAAGTCCGTCACTTGGGTTGATTGGATGCCGGTGAAGTCCTTCGCTTGGGTTGATTGAAAGTTGGTGAAGTCCTTCCTTTGGGTTGATTGAAAACTGGTGAAGTCCGACGCTTCGATGTCTTGGAAATGGTGAAGTCCTTTGCTTGAGTTTATTGGAAGCTGATAAAGCCCTTCACTTGGGTTGATTGGAGGCTAAGGAAGTTGTCTTTGGGATTGATTGGTAGTTGGTGAAGTCCTTCGCCTGTGTTGATTAGAAGCTGGTGAAGACCTTCGTTTGGGTTGATTTGAAGCTGGTGAAGTCTGTCACTTGGGTTGCTTGGAGATGGTAAAGTCCTTCGCTTGGGTTGATTGGAAGTTGATAAAGCCCTTCATTTGGGTTGACTGGGTGGTAAGGAAGTACGTCACTTGAGTTGATTTGAAGTTGGTAAAGCCCGTCGCTTGGGTGTATTGGAAGCTGGTGAAGTCCTTCGCTTGAGTTAATTGGAAACTGGTGAAATCCGTCGCTTGGGTTGCTTGGAGATGGTGAAGTCCTTCGCTTGGATTAATTAGAAGTTGATAAAGCCCTTCACTTGGGTTGGTGGGGTGCTAAGGAAGTCCGTCATTGGGGTTAATTGGAAGTTGGTTAAGTCTTGGGTTGATTAGAAGCTGGTGATGTCCTTCGCTTGGGTTGATTGAAAACTGGTGAAGTCCGTCGCTTCGATTGCTTGAAAATTGTGAAGTCCTTCGCTTGAGTTCATTGGAAGCTGATAAAGCCCTTCACTTGGGTTGATTGGGTGCTAAGGAAGTCGTCTCTGGGATTGTTTGGTAGTTGGTGAAGTCCTTCGCTTGTGTTGATTAGAAGCAGGTGAAGTCCTTCGCTTGGGTTGATTGAAAACCGGTGAAATTCTTCACTTCGATTGCTTGGAAATGGTGAAGTCCTTCGCTTGAGTTGATTGGAAGCTGATAAAGCCCTTCACTTAGGTTGACTGGAGGCTAAGAAAGTCCGTCACTTGGGTTGATTGGAAGTTGAAGTCCTTCGCTTGGGCTGGTGAGGTCCTTCGCTTGGGTTGATGGTGAAGTCCTTCGCTTGTGTTGATTAGAAGCTGGTGAAGTCCTTCGCTTGTGTTGATTAGAAGCTGGAGAAGTGCATCGCTTGTGTTGATTAGAAGCTGGCGCAGTGTTTGGCTCGTAGGTAGCTGAAGTGGTGGGCGCGCGTGCGCAGGGGCGCCAGCCTGCCGGAGCCGCTGGCGCGCATGCTGGAGGGCGGCGCGGGCGGCGGGGTGAGCGGGGCGGCGGGGCCGGAGCCGCCGGAGCTGCTGCTGGTGGCGGCGGCGGCGGGGCGCGGCGGGGCGGCTGGGCCGGTGGGCGTGGCGCGCCACGGGAGCGTGGAGGGCGAGGACCCGGGCGTGCTGGGCCCGCTGGTATGGGACGCTCACGCCGCCCGGCTGCGCGCCTTGGCGGCGGCGGCCGCCGGCGACCCCGCCCACGGCCCCGGGCGTCGCGTCGCCCGCGCCCTCGCCGCCCTGGACGACGACGACCTGGAGGCGGACGGCGCGCCGCCCTCGCCGCCCTCCGACCCCGCCGCCGCCGCCGCGGCCGCCGGCCGCATGCGCCGCCGCTTCCACGAGCTGCTCGACGACGCCTTCAGCCTGTTCGGGTCGCGCGGCGGCAGCCCCGGCGAGGACGAGAGCAGCAGCGACCCGCCCGCCCTCGCCGCCCACCACGCCCACGCCCACCACGCCCCGCTCGCCCCGCGCGGGCGCTCCGCCGTCGACAGGTGAGCCCCTCCAGCCGCTCCCTGCCTTTTGCAGCGGGCCCACAGACACTGCGAGCCCGGTCCTTACTCTGTAGCTTCAAGAGATAAAGAGCAATAAAGAGAATAATAATAATAATAATAATAATAATAATAATAATAATAATAATAATATGGAAAAGATTTCCAAGTATACTGAACTAGCAATAGAAATAAAACAGCTATGGAAAATGGAGAAAGTTTACACGGTACCCATCATTGTATCCACAAATGGAGTCATCCCAAAAACCTTGTATAATAGCCTACAACAGTTAAACCTGACAAAATCATTGTATATAGAATTACAAAAAGCTACAATCCTCAACACATGCAAAATAGTTAGGAAGTTTCTGGATAGCAGTGTGACTCACGCCTAATACATATATCCTACTCCAAAATCAAAATCGGAAAGGGCCTTCACTTGGCAAAAGCCCGTAAGGTCACTTCAATCCTGGGACAACATCCAGAGACATAATTGTATAATAATAATAACAATAATAATAATAATAATAATAATAATATTAATAATATTAATAATAATAATATTAATAATAATAATAATAATAATAATAATAATAATAATAATAATAATAATAATAATAATAATAATAATAATAATAATAATAATAATAATAATAATAATAATAATAATAATGTCTTTGTTAATGGCGAGGCTCAGGCCATAGGGCCTGCTCTTCCGCCTAACCACTGAGTCTACATTGATACAGAGTAGTAACATATAAGAGGGGAGGGAAATCTGTACATCAACGAAGGAATTGAAGGAATTGAGAAGGAACTGAATTCTTGGCCGTCCGGGATTAGCCGCGTCATGGTCGATGGAGCTGACGTTTCGGCCATCTTGCTGTGGGTTTCTGCAGAGCTATACTGCTGGTACTGCTGATAATACTGCTGGTTCAGCAGTATAGCTCTGAAGAAGGCCGCAGCAAGATGGCCGAAACGTCAGCTCCATCGACCAAGACGCGGCTAAACCCGGACAGCCAAGAATTCAACGAATCCGGCCGCGGAAGCCTACGACTCTACAAGAGAAGAAATTATTTAATTAATTAAATCACCTCTTTGCAATTTCCTCTTTAGTCCTGTTTTCCCGCAGACGGAAGTTAGGAGACCCAATTGGGTTATCTTAGGAGGACTTAATCAGTGTAGTTTCACGTTGCTTTCCCTGAAGGTGGCGTATTATTATTATTATTATTATTATTATTATTATTATTGTAGAAAGATGGTTCTTTTTAAATTTATTGGACCAAATAGGATCAATCCACGATGATGTCAGGAATTAAGACGTATATTTCATATACATTTTTTTGGTGCTTAACGTTTCGCACATTTGGCATGTGCCTTTTCAGAAACATTTGACAAGCGGTTGACAATAAACATTACATTTTTATGTAGTAAAAAACAAAGGAATAAATCAAATATACATTTTGAAGATATAAAAATGTTTAACAACATTCTCATGTGAAGCCTTTTAAAAAGAACCATCTTTCTACAATATAAAAACGGGATCAACAGGAATATATTCTAATATTGTTATTATTATTATTATTATTATTATTATTATTATTATTATTATTATTATTATTATTATTATTAATGAATTATGGGATGATGATAGGTGAGGTGGTGGAAGATGAGGAGAGGTTAGGGGGGGGGTAGTGGGAGGTGATCGTGGCCTTTTGAAACTATCCCAGCATTCGCCGTATGACCGAGGAAAACCAAAAATCGAAAGATCGAAAAACCCCGGTCAAGATGGCCGACCCAGGTTTCGAACCCGCTACGCACTGTGCCACTTCGCTCGGTTCTTTGGAACAGCTTGCCTTAAAATAAGAAAGATCAGCGGATTACCGGAATCGAACGTTAAAGACTTAGTTGTGCTGTGAATCCCTCAGTGTCCTAGTAAATTTATTCCTAAAATACAATGTATCACGACCATTCCTTCAATGTACAACGTGTACGTTCTTAGTCTGAAATAAAAAATAGAGCAAATTACAATTATTACTCATATTATTATACTCATATTTGAGTGTATTCATTCTGTGATACTGGTCACTTTGGACGAATGTTGGGTTCCCTTTCCTCTTTCATCATGTCTCTTTGCTAGAAATGTGATAGTACCTCACTCGTACTCATTCATCGGTAATGTGTGGGCCGAGAAAGTAGGTGCCAAAAATATTATTACACTTTGTGTTCGAACGTTGAACCTAATGATCAATTGCTTCGGATTCTCGACTGGTCTGGCAAGACCCTCACTGGCTATGCAGGCTATCAATATGTTCGATAATAAGGTGGAAAGCGTAATGAAGTCGTAAATGGAATGCATCGATGGCCAGACCTTAATTGACTTGCACAGCGTAAATAGCTTTGTGGGTATTGTAATGACTGAGTCTCTTTATTAGACGTTTCTACTTTCTATTAAGAACATAGATGCCTCTAATGAAAGCAAGCGCTGTTACTTTACACTTGGGTCATGAATGATGGAGGGATCCGGAAAGTCGAAAGCGGAAGGTTTATATTCAACTGGATAAACTTTTGTACAAATATACGTCTATTTTAGTACTTATTGGAATTTTAAAGAAGTTTTTTTAAAGTTAAACGAATACGCCATGAATTTAGATGACATGGAATTTGTTTCCCAGATCAAATGTTGTCCACAACATTTAATTCACAATGCAACAATTTGTAAACGAGAGTAATAAAGTACAATTTGTGTTCCCCTTGGGCGTTTCAAGAGGAACGTTACATACGAAAAGCCTTGAATAAATTTCTTAACGCCATCCACCATCCATTCTAGCCTCTATCTGTTCTGAAAAAGAATTGTATTGATAGTGCCTAGTGACTTAGGTTACAGTCCCTAGATACAGATACAGTAGCACAACCTGTACGGCCGCCTCTTTTATTATAACCCTGCTAAGGAGCATACAGGAGTTGAGGGGAAATAATACCAATTGAAAGCATTATGTAGTGAATCGAATACCTTAATTTTGGTTTTGGCTAGAATGTGGGCTCTCAACACAAAGCGTTGAAGCGTTGAAGATTTTGAAGATTCAATGGTATAACGGTTAGCGTACCGTTTGCGGGGGTTTGCGGAAGTTAGCGGGGGTTCAAACCGTAACGCAGCCGTGGATTTTTAAGGGCGAAAAAAATCATTCGTACGCCTTCCTTCGGAGGGGAAGTAAAGCGGGCTGTCCCACGTAGTAGATTTACTGCCTGTAAAAGATCCTCAAGCCTAAAAGAAACCTCTGAGCTAAATTCAAATCGCCTGTTCGTCGCCCAAGATAATACATCCTTTTTCCGCTAGGCGGTGAAAGGATCGTAGCGAAATTTACGTGGTCAGACGCAAGGGTGGACCTGTTGGCCTGAGTGTCGCCACATAAAATAAGGCATTAACTAACTAAAATCTCGTGGCAACGGTATATGAAATGGTGTAATGTAGGGCGTTGCTCTCCAAATGGAGGCATGGCGGGGGGGGGGACGTGTGCAGGGCGGAGAGCGGTCACCGACGCATAGGTCCTGTTGTTGGCCCTGACAGACCTAAAACACTTCGTTTAGGAGTTGTTTAACGTTATAGAATTAAAAATCCAGCCGAGTGTTGCGGGTTGCATTTAACATGACTATTTAGATGCGTTTTGAACCAAATCCTTTGTATATTTAAAGTCAAAGTGCGATTCGTCACGTCTTCATGACATTCTCTTTGTTTAGAGACCTCATTTATAAAGATGGGTTGCGTGTGTGAGCCGCAAAAACCGACATAACATAGGAGGCGATTGTGCAGTGAATCGAATACCTGAATTTTTGTTTTGGGTAGAATGATGGCTCTCAATACAAAGCGTTGTGGCAACAGTATATAAAATGGCTAAATGTAGCGCGTTGGTGATAATGGTGACGTGGTGAGGTGTTTGGGGCGGCGCGCCGCAGCGCGGAGAGAGCGGTCACCGACGCATAGGTCCTGTTGGTGGCGCTGACAGACCTAAAACTCTTCATTTAGTAGTTATTTAATGTTATAGAATAAAAAACCTACTAAGTGTTGCGGGTTGCATCTGACATGACTATTTAGATGCGTTTTCTACAGAAATCCTTCATATTTTTAAAGACAAAGTGATATTCGTCATGTCTCTGTGAAATTATCTTTCTCTAGAGACCGCATTTATAAAGATTAATTGCGTGTGAGAGCCGCAAAACTCATCTATACTACTGGAATAATATAGGAGGCGATTGTGCAGTGAATGGAATACCTTAATTTTCGTATTGGGTAGAATGATGGCTCTCAATACAAAGCGTTGTGGCAACAGTATATACAATGGCTAAATGTAGCGTGTTGGTGATAATGGTGACGTGGTGAGGTGTTTGGGGCGGCGCGCCGCAGCGCGGAGAGAGCGGTCACCGACGCATAGGTCCTGTTGGTGGCGCTGACAGACCTAAAACTCTTCATTTAGTAGTTATTTAATGTTATAGAATAAAAAACCTACTAAGTGTTGCGGGTTGCATCTGACATGACTATTTAGATGCGTTTTCTACAGAAATCCTTCATATTTTTAAAGACAAAGTGATATTCGTCATGTCTCTGTGAAATTATCTTTCTCTAGAGACCGCATTTATAAAGATTAATTGCGTGTGAGAGCCGCAAAACTCATCTATACTACTGGAATAATATAGGAGGCGATTGTGCAGTGAATGGAATACCTTAATTTTCGTATTGGGTAGAATGATGGCTCTCAATACAAAGCGTTGTGGCAACAGTATATACAATGGCTAAATGTAGCGTGTTGGTGATAATGGTGACGTGGTGAGGTGTTTGGGGCGGCGCGCCGCAGCGCGGAGAGAGCGGTCACCGACGCATAGGTCCTGTTGGTGGCGCTGACAGACCTAAAACTCTTCATTTAGTAGTTATTTAATGTTATAGAATAAAAAACCTACTAAGTGTTGCGGGTTGCATCTGACATGACTATTTAGATGCGTTTTCTACAGAAATCCTTCATATTTTTAAAGACAAAGTGATATTCGTCATGTCTCTGTGAAATTATCTTTCTCTAGAGACCGCATTTATAAAGATTAATTGCGTGTGAGAGCCGCAAAACTCATCTATACTACTGGAATAATATAGGAGGCGATTGTGCAGTGAATGGAATACCTTGTTTTTTGTTTTGGGTAGAATGATGGCTCTCAATACAAAGCGTTGTGGCAACAGTATATAAAATGGCTAAATGTAGCGCGTTGGTGATAATGGTGACGTGGTGAGGTGTTTGGGGCGGCGCGCCGCAGCGCGGAGAGAGCGGTCACCGACGCATAGGTCCTGTTGGTGGCGCTGACAGACCTAAAACTCTTCATTTAGTAGTTATTTAATGTTATAGAATAAAAAACCTACTAAGTGTTGCGGGTTGCATCTGACATGACTATTTAGATGCGTTTTCTACAGAAATCCTTCATATTTTTAAAGACAAAGTGATATTCGTCATGTCTCTGTGAAATTATCTTTCTCTAGAGACCGCATTTATAACGATTAATTGCGTGTGAGAGCCGCAAAACTCATCTATACTACTGGAATAATATAGGAGGCGATTGTGCAGTGAATGGAATACCTTAATTTTTGTTTTGGGTGGAATGATGGCTCTCAATACAAAGCGTTGTGGCAACAGTATATAAAATGGCTAAATGTAGCGCGTTGGTGATAATGGTGACGTGGTGAGGTGTTTGGGGCGGCGCGCCGCAGCGCGGAGAGAGCGGTCACCGACGCATAGGTCCTGTTGGTGGCGCTGACAGACCTAAAACTCTTCATTTAGTAGTTATTTAATGTTATAGAATAAAAAACCTACTAAGTGTTGCGGGTTGCATCTGACATGACTATTTAGATGCGTTTTCTACAGAAATCCTTCATATTTTTAAAGACAAAGTGATATTCGTCATGTCTCTGTGAAATTATCTTTCTCTAGAGACCGCATTTATAACGATTAATTGCGTGTGAGAGCCGCAAAACTCATCTATACTACTGGAATAATATAGGAGGCGATTGTGCAGTGAATGGAATACCTTAATTTTTGTTTTGGGTGGAATGATGGCTCTCAATACAAAGCGTTGTGGCAACAGTATATAAAATGGCTAAATGTAGCGCGTTGGTGATAATGGTGACGTGGTGAGGTGTGCGGGGCTGCGCGCCGCAGCGCGGAGAGAGCGGTTGCCGACGCATAGGTCCTGTTGGTGGCGGTGATAAACCTAAAACACTTCGTTTAGTAGTTATTTAAAGTTATAGAATAAAAAAATCCTGCTGAGTGTTGCGGGTTGCATTTGACATGACTATTTAGATGCGTTTTCTAAAGAAATCCTTCTTATTTTTAAAGACAAAGTGATATTCGTCATGTCTCTGTGAAATTATCTTTCTCTAGAGACCGCATTTATAACGATTAATTGCGTGTGAGAGCCGCAAAACTCATCTATACTACTGGAATAATATAGGAGGCGATTGTGCAGTGAATGGAATACCTTAATTTTTGTTTTGGGTGGAATGATGGCTCTCAATACAAAGCGTTGTGGCAACAGTATATAAAATGGCTAAATGTAGCGCGTTGGTGATAATGGTGACGTGGTGAGGTGTTTGGGGCGGCGCGCCGCAGCGCGGAGAGAGCGGTCACCGACGCATAGGTCCTGTTGGTGGCGCTGACAGACCTAAAACTCTTCATTTAGTAGTTATTTAATGTTATAGAATAAAAAACCTACTAAGTGTTGCGGGTTGCATCTGACATGACTATTTAGATGCGTTTTCTACAGAAATCCTTCATATTTTTAAAGACAAAGTGATATTCGTCATGTCTCTGTGAAATTATCTTTCTCTAGAGACCGCATTTATAACGATTAATTGCGTGTGAGAGCCGCAAAACTCATCTATACTACTGGAATAATATAGGAGGCGATTGTGCAGTGAATGGAATACCTTAATTTTTGTTTTGGGTGGAATGATGGCTCTCAATACAAAGCGTTGTGGCAACAGTATATAAAATGGCTAAATGTAGCGCGTTGGTGATAATGGTGACGTGGTGAGGTGTGCGGGGCTGCGCGCCGCAGCGCGGAGAGAGCGGTTGCCGACGCATAGGTCCTGTTGGTGGCGGTGATAAACCTAAAACACTTCGTTTAGTAGTTATTTAAAGTTATAGAATAAAAAAATCCTGCTGAGTGTTGCGGGTTGCATTTGACATGACTATTTAGATGCGTTTTCTAAAGAAATCCTTCTTATTTTTAAAGACAAAGTGATATTCGTCATGTCTCTGTGAAATTATCTTTCTCTAGAGACCGCATTTATAACGATTAATTGCGTGTGAGAGCCGCAAAACTCATCTATACTACTGGAATAATATAGGAGGCGATCGTGCAGTGAATGGAATACCTTAATTTTTGTTTTGGGTGGAATGATGGCTCTCAATACAAAGCGTTGTGGCAACAGTATATAAAATGGCTAAATGTAGCGCGTTGGTGATAATGGTGACGTGGTGAGGTGTTTGGGGCGGCGCGCCGCAGCGCGGAGAGAGCGGTCACCGACGCATAGGTCCTGTTGGTGGCGCTGACAGACCTAAAACTCTTCATTTAGTAGTTATTTAATGTTATAGAATAAAAAACCTACTAAGTGTTGCGGGTTGCATCTGACATGACTATTTAGATGCGTTTTCTACAGAAATCCTTCATATTTTTAAAGACAAAGTGATATTCGTCATGTCTCTGTGAAATTATCTTTCTCTAGAGACCGCATTTATAAAGATTAATTGCGTGTGAGAGCCGCAAAACTCATCTATACTACTGGAATAATATAGGAGGCGATTGTGCAGTGAATGGAATACCTTGTTTTTTGTTTTGGGTAGAATGATGGCTCTCAATACAAAGCGTTGTGGCAACAGTATATAAAATGGCTAAATGTAGCGCGTTGGTGATAATGGTGGGTGGTGAGGTGTTTGGGGCGGCGCGCCGCAGCGCGGAGAGAGCGGTCACCGACGCATAGGTCCTGTTGGTGGCGCTGACAGACCTAAAACTCTTCATTTAGTAGTTATTTAATGTTATAGAATAAAAAACCTACTAAGTGTTGCGGGTTGCATCTGACATGACTATTTAGATGCGTTTTCTACAGAAATCCTTCATATTTTTAAAGACAAAGTGATATTCGTCATGTCTCTGTGAAATTATCTTTCTCTAGAGACCGCATTTATAACGATTAATTGCGTGTGAGAGCCGCAAAACTCATCTATACTACTGGAATAATATAGGAGGCGATTGTGCAGTGAATGGAATACCTTAATTTTTGTTTTGGGTGGAATGATGGCTCTCAATACAAAGCGTTGTGGCAACAGTATATAAAATGGCTAAATGTAGCGCGTTGGTGATAATGGTGACGTGGTGAGGTGTTTGGGGCGGCGCGCCGCAGCGCGGAGAGAGCGGTCACCGACGCATAGGTCCTGTTGGTGGCGCTGACAGGCCGGCGCGGCCGCTGCTGCTGCTGGAGGCGGTGGCCGCCGCGACGCCGGCGCCGGCCCCGCGCCCGCGCACCTGCTACGTGCGGCGGCCGGCCACGGCGTCCCCGGCGCCGGGCGACGGCGACGGCGGGGGCGGGGCCGCGAGGGCCAACCCGCGCGGCGCGTGGGAGCTGCCGCCGGCGACCGGCGCCGGCTCGCTGCCGCGCCCGCTCAGCGCGGGGCCCTTCCACCGGCCCGAGCTGCTGCCGCCGCCGCCGCCCCCGCCGCCGCCGCCCGCCCCCGTCGTGCAGCGCGCCATCGTGCTGGCGGACGCCGCGCTGCCGCCCTCCGACCCCGCCGCCCCGCTCATCGACGCCATCCGGCGCGAGCTGCGGCGCTTCGACTCCCCGCGCTAGCAGGTACGCCTCCTTCTCCCTCTTCTCCTCCTCCTCCTACTTCTCCTTCTTCTCCTCCTTCTTCTCCTTCTGCTTCTTCTTCCTCTTCTCCTTCTCCTCCTCCTCCTACTTCTCCTCCTTCTCCTCCTCCTCCTCCTTCTCCTTCTCCTCCTCCTACCTCTCCTCCTCCTCCTACCTCTCCTTCTCCTCCTACCTCTCCTTCTCCTCCTTCTGCTTCTTCTTCCTCTTCTCCTTCTCCTCCTCCTCCTACTTCTCCTCCTTCTCCTTCTCCCTCCTCCCCTCCTACTTCTTCCTCCTCCTCCTCCTCCTCCTTCTTCTTCCTCCTTCTTCCTTTTCCTCTTCTCCTCCTTCTCCTTCTCCTTCTCCTTCTCCTTCTCCTCTTCCTCTTCCTACCCTCTCCTCTTCTCCTTCTCCTTCTGCTTCTTCTTCCTCTTCTCCTTCTCCTCCTCCTCCTTCTGCTCCTTCTTCTTCTCCTCCTTCTTCTTCTCCTTCTTCTTCTTCTTCTTCTCTTTTTGATTGATTCATTGATTTTTTCGTGTTTCCGGGCGCGTCAACTGCTCTGGTCATTAGTCCCGTTAGTGTAGTGCATGTTTTTTCTCGGGAGATGGCGGTGATCATCCCCCGCTAGATGGCGAGATCCGGCGCCGACCTACCGTCGGCTAGTGGGGTTTCCCCCTAACCAGGACTCTCCCACCAGCGGGGCACCGCCCCAGCCGGGACAAGCTCTAAGCTCCCGACCGGTCTCCCGGAATATGTGGTAGAGTAGTGCATGTTAGTGTAAGTGTGTGTGTAAGGTAAGAGGGAGAGGATAGGACACGGAAGAGGAAGGACAGATCGCGCGCGGTCCGTGGCCCGTTTGGTAGGGTACTGCTCCGGCACTCGCCTGGTGTTGATTGGAGAAACCACGGAAGACTACCGATCAGAGCAGCCGGCCGCTAGAATTCTGAACTTGACTGGAAGATTTTTGTGTCAGATCCTGCCATGATTCCTTCAGAGGATTTTGTTAGTGTAGACCAAGATGTTGCATTGGGTGGTGAGCATACTAAAGTCGCTGAAGTACTCGGCAAAGACAAACAAGATGACGAATCCGGTGATGACGATAATTTGTCAGTTGCTCAGGAAAGATCTCTTCCGAGTATGGCTGAAGCACCAAATCATGTTCTAGAACGCAGGAGATTTTTCGAAATTAAAAATGGCGTAATTCATTCTATTTTACAGTCATTAAATAAAGTAGGATCGTTCTTTATAACTGAGAGACTCAATTCATTGAAACCGAAAAACATCTCTGAAATTTTTGCGAAATTTTAATTGCACAGTAAATGCTTTAATATATTCATTAAATTTTATAATTTTCATGTTTCTAAAAAACTCTTTAAAATGGTTTAATAAATCTTTGAATAATTAATATATCTGCTAATTAGTTTTAAAGTAAATGTTTATTTGTTAAATTTTGCCATTTGAGGGTTTTTTTAACCATGTTAAGAATATTTTAAATTCGAATTTATGGAATTTTTATTGATCCCTTGCTGTTCGAATTATCAAGTTCTCCTGTATTATTATTCTGTTTGTATTTAAGGATGTTGTACAAAGAACCCTTGTATTAGTACCCGAACAATTAATGCTATCTCAGACATTTCAACTGGGCAGTAAATTCCACCAAGACGGAAGAATGTCAGATCACTGTTCGGTTATTGTATTTCCGGAAATGGTCGTCATGGCCAAGTATTCAAATTTTTTTCTAAACGATAAGTTTCAATGATATTGATTTAGCAAGGCATTTTAGTTTTAATTTGATAACTTTTAGCATCAATATTTCAAATTTCACCAACTTCATCTTAGAATGTATTCTTTCAATATGGTATAATTTTGTAATTTTCCTTATTTAAAGGATCTTTGGAACGACAACACTAATAATAATAATAATAATAATAATAATAATAATAATAATAATAATAATAATAATAATAATAAATATTTGTGGGTTCTTTATGAAAAAATTCTAAAGATACGCCAAATAAGTAACACAGAAGAGACGTTTGCACTTCAAATTTATTTAATTACATGGGTAGCCGCACACTATTATTCCCAGAGTTTATTCACAGAAAAATACCAAGCACATACAATTGAAACAAACAAACCAAAAAAATGGTATGAACAAATGAAACAGTGTATTACGCTTTATTCAAATAATTGAAACAAAAATGTTCGTTCTTCAGTTACATTAATAAATCATGTACAGAGATATGTCACTTAAATATCACTTTATTTTTTACACATTTGAGTATTCATAAAATCTTCAACGTCACCGATTAAATCTTAATTTCCAGAGGCGAGACTGATGCGCTCTTCATCCGTGTCTAAATCTGTGTTGTCTCTCATGTATGGATGAAACATTGAAGCCAAAAGTATGATTCACACGTGTGTGTATGTATATTGTGAATGTATAGTGTGTCACACGTGTATGTTCATTGAAATATATGCTTCAAATTAATGAACGGATAAAATTTACTTTAATGTCCTGCATACGATCAGATTCATAAAGAAAATTTCGTACTCATTTGTAGCTCTCACGTATTCTACAAGATGTAACGGAAATATTGATGTGTCAGGTTTTCAATAATTATTAGATCGCTCTGATCTTTGTTTGATTATTTTTCCGTGGCAGCAGGACACCCACATAGGTCACTCACGTTCAAGATTAAAATGAATCCACTGGCTGCATTCATAGAAGTGCAGGAAGTGAGAATTCACAATAATTGCACACGTCCTGCACTTAGCTTTTCTGTTACATTTTATATGAGGCAGGACGTCCAAAATTAACGAACATATTTCGTGAGTTCGCTTAATGTAGCGCTATTTAACCATTATATCCTTTTGAGAACAGACACGTTCGCGAAAAAGCAGTAGCTCTGAATTTTAATGGCTCACAAAGATTTCCCTTTTATTCGAATTCTTTAATCGAAATGAAGATCTTTTCTTTCCTTTTAAGGGTGTAGTTCAAAATCATTTGCTATCAACAGTATCTTCGTTACTCATACATAGGTATTACTAATTAAAACATGATATGTTTGTAAAGAGTATTAGGATACGTGTAAAAGCTCTGTGTCAGGTTTGGAAAATCGTAAATTCACATAACTGAAAAATCAGTAACTGTACTGCTCAAGTCTCACGGAATAGCTTCTCTCAAGTGATAAATTGTTAAAATTAAATAATGCATAAAATTAACTAACTTCTTATTCGTAAAAGTAGGAGTTTGTGGTCACGTTTTTAGGCACACCAAGAATAGTATTCACCATTAATAATGTTTCCACATTAAAAAAAACATTTGCAGAGGAACATTTACTAAGGATTTGAAAACCGATACCAGGGCCGGATTGTACCTCATCGATGAAAGATCGTTTTCTAGAAGGGAATACAAGGCAAAAGACAGAAGACCGTACCGGTGTACATTGTGAACAGCGGTAGACAAATCTATATCTTCCTCTGTAGACAAGTGATCTCACAAACGAGGTGTTACCAGAACAGCAAAAGCCGCATAATATAAAAGTTTATCGAAATGCGCTATGCTGACAAAAATGAAATAGTACAACACAAATATATATGACTATAACTAAATCAATTCCACTTATTTCGATTTCACTAGAACCACAAAACATTAAATATATACTCATAGTAAACTCGGTATCGCTTGGGTTTCACAGCAACGGTTGCGTTTATTGTTATTGCAGAATGATTTGCCACACGACTTCATTTACATGTTTTACTGAATTCGAAGCCTCAAGCTGAGCGGTCTGCTGGCCCACCACTGAATATAATGCGTATTACGTATTGTATGCTAACGCGTTTTACGTGCCAAAGCGTATTACGTGAACTGACAGATGCACAAGAAAACAGCAGGAAAATAGTTTAAGCGAATTATCAATGCTTTTAGAACGGGTAGCTTACTGGACTATCGCGTCGCCGTCCGAGGCGTTGGATGCTAAACAATGGATGCATGTGAAACAGAGAGTGTACTGGGAGAATGGAGCAGCGTGTTGGTAGTAGATTTACCTAGGGTGGAGCCCGCTTCCATTAACTAAACTAAGTACACTGGCCCTTCTATCTGATTTACGGCCCTTCCTTATCATTCACTAAGCTAGGTGCACCGGCCCTTCCACCTGATTTCATAAATTATTGTTTTGTTTGCCGCAAATATTTTAATCTCTATTTTTATTAGCACAATTGTATCTTCTATTATTAACGTAAATGTGTTAGACAAGGATTTAAAACCCGTTGTTTGGGAATCGGTCGTACACTGCATGCCATAATTTGGCCTCGTTACAAACAAAAAAATAAAGTTTGAAGAGAAAAAAAGTGATTGTTCGAACGCACATGCCTCCTCTCTTATACTTCGATTTATATATAGTGGCACTTGACGTAAGACAGCTGTTACGGTGTCATCCAATCGGCAGTTTGAACGTCAATGCAGTGACATAACTATGGTGACGTTCAAGCTCTCGATTGGAGGACACCGTAACTGCTGATTAAACGTGCAGTGCCATTATAAATAAATCGAAGAGTAATACGCAACCCAACGGCTGCAACTGGCAAGATGAGCAGTTATACTGCGATTTATTCAGAGTTGCGTCTGACAGGCTGGTCATTGACTGTTACGGTGCCATTCAATTGGGAGCTTATACGTCATTACAGTGACTTCACTATGGCGGCGTTCAACCATCCGATTGGAAGACACCGTAACAGTTGGTTTACGTCAGATGCAGTTTTGAATAAATCAAAGTGTATACTGCGATTTTTACATTGCTACGTTTGACATTTGATCAGCTGTTACGGCGCCGTCCAATCGGGACCTTACACGTCACTACAGTGACGTCACTGAGGTGACGTTCAGCCTTCCGATTGGATGACACCGGAACAGCTGATTTACTTCAAACGCAGCTTTGAATAAATCGAAGTGTACTAATCGCGCACTTTTTCTTGATACTCCACAGCGGGGGGTGCGGGGAGAGGCGGGCTCTGTCTACGTCACGGCAGTGCAGGGCTGTCAACTTTATTGTCAGAAAACTCGGCGTAATAACTCGTCTTGGAGTGGATAACTATGAGAAACAACGGAAGATTTTTTAAATTCTGAAGAAATAATTAATAGTTATAGAAATAATTGAGTAACACGAAGGAACAAGGTACGCACAGGTCGCTAGAAAGAGAGACCGAAAATAGGAAGTTCGCATCGGAAAGGAAGAAGGTGGGCAACACTGCAAACTGAGCCGTGACGTTCCGAGTGGAGCTCATATTTTCTACCGGGCCGTGCGATGCCGGGCTGAGCGAGCACTAGGGAGCTCGAGGATCAAGAAAAAGCGCGAGCGTAGTAGCTGCTGGGGCGCGGGGGCGCTGGCGGCGACCGCAGTGCAGCGGGCGCTGCCTTCAGGGGCGGCGTGGAGCGGCGGGCGCCGGGCGGCGTCAGGCGTCGAGGCGCGCGTGGGCGTGGGCGTGGCCGCCGTGCACGTGCGCTGCGACGGCGGCGGCGAAGAGGTCGGAGAGCGTGTGCAGGCGCTGGCCGGCCGCCACGCTCAGCGGCCGCAGCATCTTCCGCCCGCTGCGATCTGCAGGTGAGCACACGAGACGTGACCGGTCACAACAAAACATCAATGCTTTTAAACAGCAACGCTTCGAAACAGCAATGCTTCTAAACATCAATGCTTCTAAACAGCAATGCTTGTAAACATCAATGCTTCTAAACATCAATGCTTCTAAACATCAATGCTTCTAAACATCAATGCTTCGAAACATCAATGCTTCTAAACATCAATGCTTCTAAACATCAATGCTTCTAAACATCAATGCTTCTAAACATCAATGCTTCTAAACATCAATGCTTCTAAACATCAATTCTTGTAAACATCAATGCTTCTAAACATCAATGATCCAAATTAAAACATCCATTTTAATAAAACATTACCCCAAACCATCGATGTTTTAAACAATTATTTTGGGGATTTAATTTGAAGTTTCTCGTTTATTAAATTTTTATTGAGATTTGACTAAAAAAAGAAAGTCAGAAAATCATTAAGTTAATTAACAAAACTTTAATTATCTGATTCGATAATTTAAAAGTAATATAGGCTTTTTTATTGAGGAAAACTCAATTTTATTTATTTTTCACTCTTGGTCACTTTGGTCTGAAGAATTTATGTATATCTGATAATGATGGCCCTTTTTTCATTAAAAAATATCAAACACATAAAAGCATCATACACACAAAAACGATGTTAAAAAACGTCCGCTTAAAAATATCGATGTTACATATATCGATTACTTTTTTAAATATCGATGTTTTGAAAACATCAACATCGATGTCGCATCCTTAGTGAGCGAGCGGCCTTGCGCTAGTATGCGAGTTCGCAACATGCGACTACGCTAGTCAATTAACAATGAGAGTTGTTACTTCTCCCAAAGGTCCAAAATTGTTCCACTTCATTTGCGTTGTTATAGTTTCGATGATGCGACCCTCACAAGTAATATTACGAATATGTAGGAGAAAAATTACTGATAGCCGGAGCAAAAACAGATAAATAAAAGATATGAGAGTAGAGAAAATATAAAGAAAAGGAAATAGCTGAGAGAAGGAAACAGGCAAAGAGATATGGAGATAAAAAGGAAAGCATAAGAGCAACCAACGAAGCTAGAAGGGTTCCGAAGAATGAGTGTGAGAGAAAGGTGAAGAATTAAGGAGGAATGACAGAAAGTATGATGAGTGAGTATTTATTGATTCCGGTTGCCTCAAGTACATAGGTCATTATTCCCGCAAGTGTAGTGCAAATAATACCCGTCGAAGTGGTGGAGTCCCGCTCCGGCCGAATAGTGAGATCCGGCGCCGGTTTTCCTCTGTAGGTATCTCCTCCCAGAAGCCCCCTCCCCGACTAGACTGACGGTATGTGTGGTGATGTAGTGCATGAAAATGTGTTATGTGAGAGAAGGAGGATGTGGAAAAAGCTATGCGCGGTCCATGGCCCGTTTGTTATGGTTATGCTCCGGCTTTTGCCCAGTATCGATCAGAAAAACCACGCAAAGATCAGAGCAGCCGGACGCTAGAATTCTCCTCAAGAAAGCGACTGAATTCGACTCGACTATGTACCCAAAATATTCGCCACCAGCTGGACTTCAATCGTAGGATCTCTCGGTCAGTGACGCTGCAGAGGAATCGGCAACACTGTTTCTGAGCTATTACAGCTGGTCAGAGGCAAAGAGCTATCGAGAAGTAATGAAGATAAAACTGCCAGAAGAGAAGGCAAATGAAGGAGGAAATTAAGAGGAAAACAAAGATGGAGAGAAAAGGCAACTAGAGAGCAAGAAGAGAGAGTTAAAGAGAAGAGAAAGAGAAAAGAGATTAAGAGAATGGAAACAGCAGAGGATTAGAAGAGAGGTAAATAGTAGAAAATGAGAAAACAGAGACATAGTAGAGAAAGAGAAGAGAGAGAAATAGAAGAGAATGAGAAGAGAGAGAAATAGTAGAGAATGAGGAGAGAGAGAAATAGAGAATGAGAAGAGAGAAAAATAGTAGAGGAAGAGAAGAGACATAAAGAGAGGAGAATGATAAGAGAGAGAGAAATAGTATAGCACGACAAGAGAGGGAAATGGCAGAGAATGAGAAGAAAGAGAAATAGAAGAGAAAGAGAGGAGAAAGAAATAGAAGAGAATGAGAAGAGAGAGAAATAGTAGAGAATGAGAAGAGAGAGAAATAGTAGAGAATGAGAAGAGAGAGAAATAGTAGAAAATGAGAAGAGAGAGAAATAGAGAATGAGAAGAGAGAGAAATAGAGAATGAGAAGAGAGAAAAATAGTAGAGAAAGAGAAGAGAGATAAAGAGAGGAGAATGATATGAGAGAGAGAAATAGTATAGAACAAGAAGAGAGAGATATGGAGCAGAATGAGAAAAAAGTGAAATAGAAGAGAAAGAAAAGGGAGAAATAGTAGAGAAAAAGAAGAGAGATAAAGAGAAGAGAATGAGGAGAGAGAGAGAAATCGTAGGGAATGAGAAGAGAGAGAAATAGTAGAGAAAGAGAAGAG
>BLKR01008206.1:0-23978 GCA_011170035.1 Teleogryllus occipitalis
AGAGACAGAAAGCGAGAGAGAGGGACAGAAAGAGAGAGCCAGAAGGAGAGAGAGAGAGAAAGAGAAAGAGCCAGAAAGAGAGAGCCAGAAAGAGAGAGCCAGAAAGAGAGAGCCAGAAAGAGAGAGCCAGAAAGAGAGAGCCAGAAAGAGAGAGCCAGAAAGAGAGAGAGAAAGAGCCAGAAAGAGAGAGAGACAGAAAGAGAGAGACAGAAAGAGAGAGACAGAAAGAGAGAGACAGAAAGAGAGAGACAGAAAGAGAGAGACAGAAAGAGAGAGACAGAAAGAGAGACAGAAAGAGAGACAGAAAGAGAGACAGAAAGAGAGAGACAGAAAGAGAGAGGCATAGAAAGAGTCAGAGTGACGGAAACCACTTTTTAGTTATCTAGGACCAACAAAACGTAGAATCTGACTACACAATGTATTAGATGTAATAATTTACTACATGTATTAACAAGACGTATTCTTTTTTTTCAATATCAGGGTCCCACAATACGAGTTTTTTTGGCAAAAAATTGCCACTGTAGCTCATAGTATTAAAATTTTTTCTCCGTACGAATTACGTAATAGGCGAGAAAGAAAAAAATAATAAACGAATATCAATTTATTTATTTTTTATTTTACGTCAAAAACAGTTAAAAACTGCGTATGACGTGCTATGGGGAAAAGTGAATGGTGTGCACATTTTCAAAATTCTGTGATCCCTACACTAAGTCATATACTACTTAAATTTTGAATTTTTGAAAGGGAGAAAAAAACTCCCATGTAATAAAATCTATTTTCAAGGATAAACAAGCAATAAATTTTGAATTTTGAAAGGGAGAAAAGAAAACAAAAAAACTCCCATGTAATAAAATCTATTTTCAAGGATAAATAAGCAATAAATTTTGAATTTTGAAAGGGAGAAAAAAACAAACAAAAAAACTCCCATGTAATAAAATCTGTTTTCAAGGATAAATAAGCAATAAATTTTGGCTCTTATTACTTCCTGCCGCGACAACATGGAAACGATAATTTGAATAATTGTATTTCCCACTGAATTCTAGAAGACGTGCACAGAAAATGAAGTTACATTTATGTCAAGAAGCAAAACAAGGGGCCATCTCAGCATTTGCTCAATGGATCAGGGAAACTGGACGAAAAACCTGATCGAGATGGGGGTCATTGGCCCGGAGGCTGTAGTACAATACTTGTTACAGGTTGTTTATACACATTTATACAGTCCAAATGGTAAATAATGCATTATGTATCATTGTTAAAATTAATGTTACTTTTCTTGTGATGCTCAGTATAGTCTTTAATTGTATAGAAACAGTTATGCAGCAGAAACGATTTCACTTGTGATTTAAACTTTTCTATTGAATTGAATCGTTTAATGTCATCTGGCAAAGTGTTGTAAAATAATGTACATGTATTGTATGTGAATGTTTTGTAATGAGCTGTTGATACTGTCACCTGATGAATATGATTTCTACGTCGAGTGTTATAGTAATAGACTTCGACATTTTCTGAAAAAATATTCCCGAAATAATCTTCAGAAATATTTTCTGAAAAAATATTTCTGAAAAAATTTTCAAGAGTATGGTTAAAGGTTTCTGCTTAAAAAAGAGAAAGAAGCTAATTCTTCTAATCCCAATGTAATCGAAGACAATCAATGAACAACGAAAATATTACTCTCGAAGCTATAAAACACTTTAGATCACTGTTTCGCCAACGTTGAAGGGATCCATTGATATTGAGACTTCTGTAAAGAGTTTGTCAGATCGTCAGGGACACGGATCCGTAAATCTAGGGCTTATGGTAAATATGTGGCCGATGTAGGAACCTGAGTCACAATAAACTCCTTGTATTTCCCGATTTCGGTCTTCTCTAAATGTCTTGCGACGCTGCAGAATCGGCAGAATTCCATCAATGCTGAAATGAAACAACGAAGGGAGCGTGGAGCGATGCCCGCTTCACGAGAACAGTCTCTTCGCTGCTCTTGCATCGTCTCTCCCAATTACTCTACCGTTCAGCTACACGCCTGTCCTTTGCCATTGCTTTTCAAGGTGGCTACTTCTATCTTCATTAAACACTCGAAATTCGCGCCGCATCTCGTGTTCTCGTAGCTTCCATCTTCCCCGACGCTCCACAACCATCTCGCATCCGTGCTAATCTCACCTTCCCACCCCCTCAGGTCTTTACAGTGTCCTAGATGTCACCCCACCCCTCTTCCTCCTTTTCCCTCTCGTCTCCTCACGGGACGCTTGTGGTCGCATCCGTAAAAAACGGCACATCAATTTCCATGCCGTTAGACACAAATCGCCCGTTAACCGGCTCACATTTTCTCACTTCCAATATGGCGCGTTTCGAGGGGGGAAAAGGCGGGGGAAGTAGGTCGTTTTTAGTCCCGCGAGGTCGTTTTTTATGCCGTTCTAGAGCCGTGGGATAAAAGAATTATTTATGAAGGACGCGGCCTGGTATTTTCTGTTTTCAGTGGGAATTGACCTCTTCAATAGGGAAAAATGCCTGTGAATGCAGAAGGCGAATCGAACGTAATTGAAAATGTTTCCCTTACATCATTCTTTTCTCTGCTTTACATGAGTGAACATGCACATACGTGAAGGCTCAAGATAACAGATATCGCGCAGCCAGGAACTTAGTTCAAACTTTTCAAATATGACATTCAGGTGCTCCTGTGTATATTGAACGGAGACGCATGAAGGTCGTCCTTTATAGGGTATAAAACTGACAATTGTCTTTCCCCGCACTTTTCCAATGCTGTAAAGAATAAGGTAACTTAAAATTTTACGTAACACTTATATAATAATAATTATATAAACGTTGAGTTTGTTACGAAAGAAATTTGTAAAAAATAAATACAAACTGGTAGAGTTTTACTTTAACATAGATCTTACTGAGGGAAATTAGATTTGTAATTAGAATTGATTTTGTGTATTAAAATTTGGTATAAAAAAGTTTAATATTTTGCACTCAAAATATTTGTTTTTGCGGCCATTTTCGAATAGTTAATTATTTGCGTAGATTAAAGTTGTTGTTTCAGCATTCTTGAAGTTTCTGACGAAACAAGTTGGTAACAAATTTTGCATAAAATCAATTATTTTTCATACTTTCTGTATGGTGAAGTAGTATGTTATGATTCTGAAATTAAGTTTCTAAACAAAGCAGAAATTATTACAATTATGAAAATACGATCATTCTGTCAAGATTCTCTAGTTTCCTCTATTACATAAAATAAATGGTATCCATATTTTTGACTGCTTGCAATGAGAATTATTAAGAAGAACGAAGACAAAAAGCGTAAGAATGGCATTGCATCCCCGAAAACATATTTGTCGATCACGTATATTTTAAAGTCCTCAAAGTCTTCGTAAAATCATCAAAGTTTCGTTTTTACGCGCAAACTACATGTGTATCGCCGACAACTTATTTCTCAGTGAAATGCCATATTAACATCCTTCTAAGTGAGAACGGCTTACATCGTGCCTTCACATTATAATAGACAACGTACCACTTAAAGACAGCGTTTGCTGGAAGACCTTTCACTTCCCATTTTCTTTTCAGGCTCATTCCCTAAAGACAAATATTGTTGATTTTTCCCCGCCTGCGATGGCCTGAGAAATCTCGCTCGTTCGCAGGGCAGCCAAGGCTATTTTTTTTCTTAATTTAAGATCGCATTACCTACGAGGTCATTAGCGACCACCATTGATTTAACTTTAGGGATATCTGCATACGGAATGAAGCGATATCAACCAATGAATCAATGATGTCTTACTTTCCGTGGCGAGGTTCAGACCATGGGGTCTGCTCTTCTGCCTGACCTGGCAAATTCCCCCACGCTTCCACCGTCTGGCAGAGAAAGGCTTAAGGGTATTTTACAAGCAGTAAATGTACACACACTTGCATTCACTACACCACCACACATACCACGAGACCAGTCGGCTGCTCAGATCTTGTCCCGGTTGCGGCATATCCCTGTTAGTGAGAGACACCTGGTTGGGGAAAACCCCGCAAGTCAACTGTTAGGTCGGCGACTGATGCCGGGGGATCATCATCGCCACCTCCAACGATAAATAAAGAACTACTCTTACGGGAATAACGACCTTAGCAGTTGACGCAACCGGAATCATCAATCAAGCGCGGTCGCAACACCAGACAGCACGCCTGCTGCAAGCGCGAAGAGTGGCCGACGCCAACGGTCGCCTACCAGATTGTGTGGCGCGATATGCAAACCCGATCGCACCGATGCCAAAACAACCACCCCAGCGGTCGCCCTCGCCCCGAAATGATACTGGCGCGGTTTGGCGGTCGGTTAGGCGGTCGGTTAGCCAGACGGTTTGGCGGTCGGTTTGGCGGTCGGTTTGGCGGTCGGTTTGGCGGTCGGTTTGGCGGTCGGTTTGGCGGTCGGTTTGGCGGTCGGTTTGGCGGTCGGTTTGGCGGTCGGTTTGGCGGTGGGTTTGGCGATCGGTTTGGCGGTCAGTTTGGCAGTCGGCTTGGCGCAGCCCACAATCTGCAGGGTGAATGGTTTTGGTTGGTTAGTTGGTTGGTCGTTAGTGTTTTCGAGCGCGTCAACTACTCCAGGTATTATTTGAAAGCGTCACACCAATTTCTACGTTCGTCCACGTCCGCGATGGTTAGTGAGTATGTGAACGAGTATTGATTCGGTATTCAATTGATTCGGCGTCAACTATTCTGCTCATCATTAGAGACCGGATTTTTACGTAATTACATAATTATTGCCTTTCAACTTACCGCTCTCAAAATTGAAATTTAGGTGAATCGCCGCCATCCTAACACAATATCAAATTTTTTCGTTACATATTTTTACATATTTTGCCGTTTTCACAAAATATTTATTAATCTATCAATTTTCTTCAATTTTACTACATTTTTTATGAAAAAGGTATTTTTTAAAATCAGACATTTTCCTAAATATTTATTTATTTATTATTTTTTCGTCAAAAAACAGTTGAAACTGCGTATGACGTGCTATGGGGAGAAGTGAATTCTTTGCACATTTTCAAAATTCTGTGATACCTACACTAAGTCATATACTACATGAATTTTGAAAATAAAATAAAAAAAGCTCTCATGTAATGAAATCCATTTTCATGGATAAATTAGCAATAAATTTTGGGCTCTTATCCATGATGTCCTTCGTCAAGGAATAATACATCCTGCCGCAACAACATGGAAACGATAATTTGAATAACTATATTTTCCAATGAATTCAAGAAGACGTGCACAGATAATGAAGTTACATTTATGTCCAGAAGCAAAACATGGAGCCGTCTCAGCATTTGCTCAATGGATCAGGGAAACTAGACAAAAACATGATCGAGATGGGGGTCATTGACCCGGAGGCTGCAGTACAATACTTGTTAGAGGTTGTTTATACGCGTTTATACAATCCAAATGGTAAATAATGCATTATGTATCATTGTTAAAATTAATGTTACTTTTCTTGTGATGCTCAGTATAGTCTCTAATTGTATAGAAACAGTTATGCAGCAGAAACAATTTCACTTTGGATTTAAACTTTTCTATTGAATTGAATCGTTTAATGTCATCTGGCAAAGTGTTGTAAAATAATGTACATGTATTGTATGTGAATTTTTGGTAATGAGCTGTTGATACTGTCACCTGGTGAATATGATTTCTACGTCGAGTGTTATAGTAATAGACTTCGGAATTGTCTGAAAATATATTCCCGCCCTTGAGCAACTCATTTTTGACAAAAACCACTCATTCGTAAATCAACAGACACGATAATGGTAAAATTCCTAGATTAATGAAGAGAAGCTTACAAGAATCACGTGGGTGGGATTTGGTTATTATTCGTACAATTCGTTTTTGTAATCTAAAAGTCCTGGAGCTATAAGATGTATTTCCCCAGAATATTATGCCAAATTTCAGGCGGGAATGAACATTCGCGAAATATACACAACGAGCAGTTTGAAGGCTGACTGAATTTGCAAGAAATCTGAACGCGTAGCATAATGAACTTAATTTTGTGTTCAATTCATTTAAATGAACGTTCCATTTAAGGTTTGACTGAATTGAGAGACCTAAGAATTTTGTTGCCTTAACATCAGTTAATGATACACCGTTCATTTTCAGTGGAGCACAGAATCGTTTATTTGAAATGGAAAACTGCATTAAAACCGTTTTCTTTTCGTTTACTATTAATTTGTTATTCCGAAACCAATTTGAAACATCTGATATTGTACTATTTACGGTTTCTTTATTACAAAGGATGTTCGTATCATCCGCAAAGAGAACTGTTCTTCCGTTTCGAATCGTCGAGGGCATGTCGTTTACGTAAAGTAGGAACAGAATAGGGCCTAAAATCGATCCTTTAAGAACTCCACGTGCAATAGGCAAAGAGTCGGAAAGGTGCGTACGTAATGTTCCAGCAATCCAGTAAGGTATTTCAAGTCTCTGAGATCGTTGTTTCAGGTAACCAATCTAGAGCAATACCACGGATTCCGTATGAAGGTAATTTTGAAGAAAAATGTCATGATTAATGACGTCAAAAGCTTTTGAGAGATCTAAAAATAATCCAATAGTTGCCTCGTTTTTATCCAATGATGAATCGACATCTTTAAGAAAAGAAAACATGGCTGTTTCCGTTCATTTTGATTTTCTAAATCCATGTTGGCAATCTGAAAGCGCGTCGTGTTTACTGAGAAAGGTTTGCATTTGTACGTAAAAAAGTCTCTCTAATATTTTTGAAAAAACTGATAGAAGAGAAATGGGCCGATAATTTTGAATTTCATTTTTGTTGGCTTTTTTGAAGAGCGGCTTAATTTTAGCTGTTTTGAAAATATCTGGAAACGTTCCAGTGCATAACGATGAATTAAATATGAGAGTTAACGGGTGTATAATGGCATACGCACAGGTCTTTAACAAAGAATCCGGGAATTCATCTAAACCGGACGAATATTTATTTTTTAGTTTACCGAATATTTTGAGAATTTTATAGGAAGAAGTTTCGGAAACGAACATCGTGTCTAAAATTTTGGGTGTACTGTCTCTTATTGAATTTTGTGGCTGAAGACTCTTAGTGAGATCGCCAGCAATTCTCGAAAAGTATTGGTTAAAGAGACTAGCCACTGTTGCCGAATCGTTCACATTTATATCGTTATATTTTAAAAGAACATTCTCTACAAGTTTTCTAGTTGATTTGGTCTTATTTTTTATTATATTCCACATTGCATTGTATTACATAAATACTAAGTGCTATCGACTGGAGGTGCGCTACATTAAGACGCTCAGTTAGCTTAGTGATGGGAGGTTCGCAACTATGATTATTTTCACCTTAAGGTGTGAAAAGTACCATGGACGTCGCGTTTTGTGACATTTATCTGTAATTTACGAAAAACTTGGCAGTCACCGACGTGTAACAATTCGATGAGAATGCTTCACACTGCAGTGAGTGTGTGCTAGTTCTAGGAATTGACAGTTTGTACGAGGGCTTCTATTGCGTCTAGTTTGGCTGTTAAACTATGATCTTGGATAGCGGTAGATTACTTTTATTACTGACGGGAATGTTGTAAAGTTGAAAACGTGCATCCATGCGTGCTCTCTAAATGCTTTTTAAAACGTTTGAATTATATTTAGAACTTGTTTCGGAAATTTTTGATAAATGTAATTCCGAATTAGGTTAATGTGTCTTATAATTTGTGTATTTTAATATTACATATTATATCTGATTTTACATATTTATTACATATTCTTACTGTTTTCATTACATATTTATGTACTAATTTTGAATTTTCATACTACATATTTTTCCGGTCTGTACTCATCACTCCCGAAAATGTTGTGCATGTTTTGGCTCTGAAGGTAATGGTGTTCGTCCCCTGGGAGAACGTTAGTTTCGTCGTCGACTAACATGTCAGCTAACATTTTCTCATTTTAAGGTATGTCCCATAGCGGGGTTCTACCTTATTCCGGATTGATTGATAGATTAGTCATGCCCAGCACGTCAACTACTAAGGTCATTATTCCCGTAAGTGTAGCACATGATTTTATCACAGGGGTAGCGGTGACCTTCGCCCGCTAGATGACGAGAACTGGCACCGATCTACCCGTCGGTTACCCGTCAACTCCGGATATGTTGGTCGTGTAGTGCATGTAAGTGTAAATGTGAGATAGTAAGGAGTGAGTATAAGACAAGGAAGACGAAGGAAAGATCGCGCATGGCCCGTTTGTTAGGGTACTGTTCTGGTATTCGTCTTGGGTTGATCGGAGAAAACACGGGAAATTACCCATCAAAGCAGCCGTCCGCTATAATTCTCCAGTCAGCAGCTGAATTCGACCTATCTATGCAGCTAGTATCGAAAATTCTGCCACCGTCGGGACTCGAATCTCAGGTTTTTCACGATTAGAGGCCCTGCAATGACATCAACTGATGCCCTGAGGTACCTAAGGCGGACCACATTCCGGAGGGGCTTGGAGCTTTCAACTGGCGTCCCGACATGTGCGGTAGTGTAGTGCATGTAAGTGTACGTATGTGTGTATTTGGAGAAAGGAGACGAGGATGAAGAAAGCCGTACTTGTAAGGTACGTGGCCTATTTGTAAGGTACTGCTACGGCATTCGCCTGGTACTGATCGGAGAAATCACGAAACTACCGATCTGAGAAGACCTCCGCAGGAATGCTCCATCGGATAGAGGTTGAATTCAATCCAACTATGAAGCTATGACGAATAACTCCCACCGTCTGGGCCCCAACTCTAGAACCTCCCGATTAACGATGCTGCAGAGACAACGTTGTTGCCACTGAGTTATCGCACTTGGTGCGGTGTTGGCTCGCAGGAATGGGGATGAAAACATGGAACTAATAATTTCGCGAATCCACGAAGGTAATTAATGAATACGATAAAGTGGGAATATCACGTTCCGTTTATGAGCGTGAAGTGTTGTCGACGGGCATGAGATTTTTTTATTTCATTCATTTATATACTATCAAAAAAGTCAAAAACTTCATGTGACGTACGTCGGAGGAAAAGCGGAATATGTCCGCGAGACGTCGTTGACAATGAGTTTGTTATGTCGTTTGACAGAGTTGTCGTTCCCTTGTTAGTTGACCGTGACGTGGCCTATATTATATACTAACCAGTTGATCTAGAAGAGAATCGATTTCAGATATGTATTATTTGAATATGCCGGACAAAATACAGCACATTCTTCCTTGCATTCTGTGGACTGCGCTTGGGGGAGGGTGAATGTCCCAGAGGAGAGGTCAAACTAAGGTAGGGGTTTCATGTGAACACACAAGGCAATTCCAAGCGAAGCACGACAAAAATTGTGAAGCAACAGTTGCCAATGTAATAATGGAAATTAATGGTTGGGGCAGAAGTATGGATTAGAGGTTACATTCATGAGCACGCAGTACCGTTGATGTGAGCGCTGAGTGTCGTTGACGAGAACCAGAAACAGTTCGATTTCTGTATCGTACGTTCCTCAAACCAGACACGAACACTATTGTATTCATGAAGAAATCTATTAGTAAAAACGACGTAATCTTAATTTGATAAAATTTTGAGCTACAAGTTCGTAATTTTAAATTGATAAAATTCCGATTATAAATGTGTTCAAAATCCGCGAACAAATCAAAGCAAACCCGTCGTCAAATTGACGTATCATTGATGTAAGAGATCGTCAGTTCTGGCCAAGTAATGATAAGTGATGTAAAGACCAATCATGATGATAGTGCTACTGATAATGAAGGTACATTGACGTAAGAGCTGGACATTACCAGAGAGGCATTACATTACTTCACTGAACAGATATCAAAAGGTAACACATTCATACCTTGACCGAGAGCAGTAGCTCAGACATCAACTGATGTCACGGCAGCGCCTCTGACCGGCAGGTCCTAGGTTCAAGACCGGACGGCGGCAGCATTTTCGACACTAGCTTTTCAGCTAAACCGAATTCAGTCGCTGTCTGGAGGAGAATTCTAGAGGCCGGCTTCTCTGATCGGTAGGTTTCCGTGTTTTTTCCGATCAACACCAGGCGAATGGTGGAGCAGTACCCTAACAAATGGGTCACGGACCGCGTGCGATGTTTCGTACCTCCTCCTTGTCCTATCCTCTCCCCTTACACACACACTTACACTAACATGCACTACACTACCAAATATTCCGGGAGACCGGTCGGGAGCTTAGAGCTTGTCCCGGCTGGGGCGGTGCCCCGCTGGTGGGAGAGTCTTGGTTAGGGGGAAACCCCACTAGCCGACTGCAGGTCGGCACCGGATCTCGCCACCCAGCATCTCACCAGTAAATCACCGGCATCTCCCGGGAAAACATGCACTACACTTACGAGACTAATGACCAAAGCGGCGGAAGCGCCCGGAAACACAAAAAAATCAATCAATCATAACTTGTGAGCTATATTAAAAACTTGGTCTGACATATTTTTCCCGAATCTCAGAACAATGTAATCCTTCGTTTCAGTGAGGCCGAGATCGTAGCGGGAGCGGCAGCTCAGTGCATCAACTGATGTCATTGCAGCGCCTCTGACCGTCAGGTCCTAGGTTCGAGTCCTGACGGCGGCAGGATTTTCGATACTAGCTTTTCAGCTAGGTCGAATTCAGTCGCTGTCTGGAGGAGAATTCTAGCGGCCGGCTGCTCTGATCGGTAGTTTTTCCGTGGTTTCACCGATCAACACCAGGCGAATGCCGGAGCAGTACCCTACCAAACGGGCCACGGACCGCGCGCGATCTTTCCTTCCTATTCCTTGTCCTATCCTCTCCACTTACACTAACATGCACTACACTACCACATATTCCGGGAGACCTATCGGGAGCTTAGAGCTTGTCCCGGCTGGGGCGGTGCCTCGCTGGTGGGAGAGTCCTGGTTAGGGGGAAACCCCACTAGCCGACGGTAGGTCGGCGCCGGATTTCGCCATCCAGCGGGGGGAAGATCACTGCCATCTCCCGAGAAAAAAACATGCATCACACTAACGGGACTAATGACCGAAGCAGTTGACGCGCCCGGAAATACAAAAAATCAATCAATCAATCAATCAACCGAGTTCGTAAATTAAATTTTTCCACTATTGTTCACAAGATCATTTCCCATTCACAGGAACATCCGCAATGCGGAAAACTCATCTATGTCAAAATGAAAGTAACGTGAGGATTCACTGATGCACATGCACACAATTGACGAATAAATGGACTGATAGGCCGTGGCCTAGGCGGAAAAGCAACACTACTGCCCTGACATGACATGGTGAATGCTTCAGAACCTGAAAAAAGTATGAACCGGAAGTTAAAACTGCCCACGATATTTTCATTTCAAGAATCGCAGGCTATTAATTCATCGTGATGCAGCGTGTATTTACATTAAATTTGCCAAATTCGTTCGGAAATTCGTTTGCTTCGCACAGCGTCGACTGCGGAACGGCGGGCAAATCAGGACGAAAGTGGAAGCAAAGCGCGGCCACGGCCAAACACCGGAGACCGGAGAGCCCGGACGCGGACGCGGGCGTGGGCGGGCGGGGCGGGGGAGGGGCGGGGGCGGGGGCGGGCCGAGCAGCCGGCGCGGTGTGGCCGCGGAATCCGGCGCGTTTGCATAATGATAAGCCCATCGGCTCCCGAGCAACCGTGCGCGCGCGCCGGGCGGGGAGGAGAGAGGCGGGGCAATGCGGGCCGGGACGGAGGGACGGGCGTCCGCGTGGGCGGGGCGGGGCGGGGAGGGGCGGGGCGGGGCAGGCGAGTGGGCGGGCTCCCCGATGCAATTTTCTTGGTTAATGAATGAACCGGGACAACACGGCCGTGCGCCTAATGCCCGACGAGCGCGTGCGATGGTGGGAGGAGGGGCGGCGGCGGCTGGGAACCAGTGTTTTGAGGGAGGCCGTGAAGCTCCGCGACTGGCCGGTCTGGGAAACGGGGGTGACGTGTAGGAAGGATTTGCGTGAAGGCGGTCTGGTATTGTTGTGTTTTTTTTCTACTTTTCTAATTGTATTCCAGAATTCGTCGATGTATACCTCCTCCCTACACTCCCTCCGTGTCTAATCACCGCCATGAACTGAAGAGCCAGCTATGTAGGCTTCTGGAAGTGGGAACATCAAATTAGTCAGGAATGAAGATATTGATTGAATTTTCGGGCGTTGAAAATTCTTACATTTGCTTGCGTCCTTCTAAAAGGTTTTGATACAGAAAAATCGCTGACTGTTCAAGGTGCGATTCACAGTACAGATAAAACAACAAAATGACAATTTTTTCAACTAACATAAATACTGCAGAAGGAATAAAAATCTGTTATTTTTTAAACCTACGATTGAAGCCAAGACAAATCAATTCCGAACAAATCCACACCATGTATCACTTTTTATTTCTTATTTAGTGAATTTCCAACTGACTGGAAACTAAAACTGCCCGTTCTTCAAAAAATGGTGCTAGTCATTATTCGGATATAAATAGAAATTACATTTTGAATGTTCTCAGCCATCATTGTCTCTGGTTAGACGAACAGTTCCAATAAAAACTGAACTAACAATCACAAGGTTGCTAAGCAAAGAACAGTTAGGAATAAAAACAAAATTGACATACTGAATTACGACCCCTTCCTAATTTTAAGGTCATTTCTATTCGACATATTTTAGTCAGGACAATTTAATTGCGTACTTCTATTTTATCCTGAGAATGCAATAATGAATCAGAATCATCGTCATTCTGCAGTGGCTCGTACATAATCAATACCACCTTATATTTTGTGATATATTTCAGTAGACTCATTAGAACTATCTGTTTTCACTGTTGCACTGGCCTAGTTAATATTTGCTGTTCTTATATTGTGAGCTCATCTTACAGAGTTTGAAGTACGGAATGAAAAAAATATTTGCTGGTTTTTGCTACATCTATTTGAACAGTGAACATTAATAACATCATAAAAATATGAAAACTAAATTTACATAAACGAAAACGCAGGCTTCCGCGGCCGAAGTTAGACTCACAGGTACCCGAGACACCGCGTACAATGCTCTGTCGCCAACGTTTCGGTACTCATCGCGCAACCTTCGTCAGGGCAAATTGGCGAATATGACGTTCGAAACGCGGGCAACTGTTTGTAGGACGCGGCGCCTCCCGAACGGGCAAGAATATGATATTACGTAATAACATAGCTTTTCCTGGCCAATTTATTTCCTGCCATTTGTCTCTGAATTCTACAAAACATTAACACAAGAATGTCAAAAAACCGCTCCTGCGTTTCCCCTACTGGCATTAGTTGTACAAAACAAAACTGCGTTTAATTGAATGCCATTTTGCGCTCAATTAGTATTAATTAGTCAGCAGGCATGTATAGCCGAGGTCGCTAAGGCTGAAGAGCCGCAAATGCTGAAGAGCCTACCTCGTGCCTGAAGAGGAGCGAGTTCGAATCCTGCCCGCGGCATGGATGTTCGTGTGCGCCCGTAAACCGTTACCGTTATCTCAAATGTTACAGTGGTCGCTGTATGACAGTAGATGAAAAGCGGCCTTAAATACGTAAGTATTAATATGTGGTGATCTTAAAAAATGGTGTCCATGGGGTGAAGATGTGATGACTTTGCCAACTGCCAATCAGTAAAATGTGAAAGGGAAACATTATTCCTTTTAGTGGAGTCGCTTAAAAATATTGCATTGGTTGCAATATCCCAAAAATGTGATCTTAAATTTTTACAAATACTTTTAGCGAGTAATATATACAGATACATCTGCGTGAGGTAAGATTAGCTTAGCAAGGTACATTATCATCGGCCTTTATGTTTTATTGCATATACACTAATTTATTTATTTTAATTACATCTTTTCCCACCTGGATGTCAGTGATTTCCTAGAACGCGAGGTCAAAGCAATATTAAATACTATCAATCAATAAGGAAACTGTAAATAATGTAAGATTTTTTATTTCAACGAAATACTATTTTATTTCAACGTGGTATTTATGTAGATGAAAAACTTCAATCAAATTCAATGAATATTTTCTTAACGATGTTTCTGACAATGAAAAGAAACTAATATTTAACTAATTTAATCTATATTAATTTTTTCATTTCCCTTGGTCTATTCTGAATATCATGATGAAGTAACGGTCTCATTTGGAATGTTAATTGTGGCCGAACTCTCATGTGGAACGGTCTCGAGTGGCCGAACTTTACTCAAATTAATCAGTAATTCATCACGTACCAAATTGTTATATCTTTGGAGTTATTTACGCCTAATAATAATAATAATAATAATAATATGTAAATAATATAATAATAATATAATAATATAATAAAATAATAATAATAATAATAATATAATAATATAATAAAATAATAATAATAATAATAATAATAATAATAATAATAATGTAATCATATTATTAATTTAAGCCCAATAATATTATTAGTAATAATAATAATAAGTATTATTATAAAATTAAAAAATGTTAATTTATTATTTCCTCGGCATCTTTTTCTTCACTACAATTCTTTTCATTTGAAAACAAATTTCATCAACATTCATCATTTGAAAACAAAAAGAAAGAGTATTTCATATTTTGGATTTTCATATATTGTTTCAATAATCAAAGATAGAAAATAAAATAACTGACTCTTTACTAACATTTTATGGAGGTGGAAGTTTCTAGATTTTAATATTACCGTCTGTAGCTTCGTAATACTTGTTTACATGTTGGGACAAGTGCTTTCACATTTTGATTTAATCACACTTTCATTCATGTTATTGTTTTCTTCTTCCGTATATTTCCCCCCTCTGAAATTTAAAGTATTTTCCACTTTATTCTAAATAAAAATTGTGTTTTTCCTGTCATCATTTATGGATAATTACCCGTAAGTGATTTTTTGAATTTACATAATAAATGTTATTTTTGCTGAAATTGTAATTTCTGTACACCCTAACCCTTATAATACAGTTAATAAAATGTAACATGTTACGACTTTCATGTAAGCTCATTGATTAACATTTCACTATCCCACTAAATTAACAAATATATTCTATTTCATATAGGCCTGAAAATCTCAATAGCGTGTATTACGTGACGAAAATCATGGAAGCTGATAATGTTCGTAACTGATAATGCTTCATCCATAAAGAGAATCATCGAAATAACTTTGTTTTTTTATAAATAAATCTGTTTTTTGAAATCTTACATCGTGAGCTCTTGACATTCGATTATATAACAAAGTACATCCGTTTTTAAAAAGTATTAAGTGTTAAATATTAAGTGCTAAAGTATTTAAAAGTTTATTTTGCAATGTAATGGTGAACGAAGATATTATTTTGATATAAATTATAAAATATGACCTGAATATACATGGTTTTTAAATGTAAGAAATTTCATTGGACCGATTAATTTTAAGGCCCACACGAAATATATTTCAACCGCATCAACTCTCCAACTCTTCCAACATCTCACCGGCGCGAAACGAGACAATAAACGTACAAATCGCTGCGCGAGGCTATCTCCAAACAGAAGCGGTCGCCATCACATTCAGCGCGCGGACGGAAAACGAGTTACGGAGGCGCGCGTCTGCACTGCCAGCGGCCTGCACACGGCGGCCAACTCGATTGTTTCCACAACTCCCACGCAACGAGTGCGAACGCGGGAGTTGATATCGTCCCTCGGAGAGGAGGGCGGCGGGGGCAGAGGCGGGGGCGGGGGCGGGGAACGCAAACCAACACGAGCGGCGTTTCCATATTCATTTCATCTAGACCTAGACGCTTGTTACCTCTCGCAGCGCGGAGCGACGCCGTGCCCCGCCCCCGCCCCCGCCCTCGCCCCGCCGTTCGCTCTTAACAAAGGAAGTTCGCGCGGTGGCAACACTTGAGGTGGAAGCACCGCCGCCAACGCTGTCTGGTACCTGCCCCGCCCGCCCACCCGCCGCCTCCTGCACGCGCGGTGCAACACTCCACTGTCTTTCATGACGACCCGGCGACGTCGCGGCTAGCCGATACAGAAATCAATGGCGCGAAGAGACACGCGTTGGAAGGACGCCCCTGCAGGGGAGGCTGCATATTTCTTTCTTAAGGTAAAGTCTATTGTATTTTGAAGTCAATTATATTTGATAAACAATCGCATACCACTGGAGGGGCACACAACAAAGTACACCAACTTGTTTTTCCGGTATCATTGATTACGTTCAGTTATAATTTCATTGTTTAGGACTTCTATTATCAGAACTTTTTTTTACCTAAATGAAAATTTCGTATTTCTTCAGAATGATGTTGCCATGCGTAATAATTTCATGAGAACTCCGGCGTTTTCTTACAGACAGGTTTGTCAGCTAACATGTTTATGGACAATTTATTTTAAAACTCAGTGTTTACCCCCCCCCCCGTGGTTTTCTCCGGGTAGCGTTATGACGCTGGAATGCAACTCTTAAGAATAACCGTAACGCGTCCGTTACGACGATTCAGACTAAACAATAAACCGATATTAACGTCTAGCTCCTTATCTGGCACAATCATTTATTAAATAGTTTAGCACACCCTGCCCTAAAATTTATCCTCTCTCCAGTTCAGCACACTGTTCTCCCCCATTCTCTACTTGCCTTTCCTTATCCGGTCTGTCCGCACCGCCACCTCTGCCCGCCAAACACGCTTTGCTCCCAGAACACGCTCCGACTGAAGAACACGCTCCGACTGTAGAACACGCTCCGACTGAAGAACACGCTTCGACTAAAGAACACGCTCCGACTGAAAAACACGCTCCGACTGAAAAACACGCTCCGACTGAAAAACACGCTCCGACTGAAAAACACGCTCCGACTGAAAAACACGCTCCGACTGAAAAACACGCCCCGACTGAAAAACACGCCCCGACTGAAAAACACGCCCCGACTGAAAAACACGCTCCGACTGAAAAACACGCTCCGACTGAAAAACACGCTCCGACTGAAAAACACGCTCCGACTGAAAAACACGCTCCGACTGAAAAACACGCTCCGACTGAAAAACACGCTCCGACTGAAAAACACGCTCCGACTGAAAAACACGCTCCGACTGAAAAACACGCTCCGACCGAAAAACACGCTCCGACTGAAAAACACGCTCCGACTGAAAAACACGCTCCGACTGAAAAACACGCTCCGACTGAAAAACACGCTCCGACTGAAGAACACGCTCCGACTGGAAGAACACGCTCCGACTGAAGAACACGCTCCGACGGAAGAACACGCTCCGACGGAAGAACACGCTCCGACTAGAAAAACACGCTCCGACGCTGAAAAACACGCTCCGACTGAAAAACACGCTCCGACTGAGAAAAACACGCGCTCCGACTGAAAAACACGCTCCGAACTGAAAAACACGCTCCGACTGAAAGAAGAAACACGCTCCGGCTGAAAAACACGCTCCGACTGGAAAACACGCTCCGACTGGAAAACACGCTCCGACGAAACACGCTCCGACTGAAAAACACGCTCCGACTGAAAAACACGCTCCGACTGAAAAACACGCTCCGACTGAAGAACACGCTCCGACTGAAGAACACGCTCCGACTGAAGAACACGCTCCGACTGAAGAACACGCTCCGACTGAAGAACACGCTCCGACTGAAGAACACGCTCCGACGGAAGAACACGCTCCGACGGAAGAACACGCTCCGACGGAAGAACACGCTCCGACGGAAGAACACGCTCCGACGGAAGAACACGCTCCGACGGAAGAACACGCTCCGACGGAAGAACACGCTCCGACGGAAGAACACGCTCCGACGGAAGAACACGCTCCGACGGAAGAACACGCTCCGACGGAAGAACACGCTCTGCTCGCAGAACACGATCTGAGTGCGAAACACACTCTGCCCACATTCGCACCTTCTCGCTTTGCCCTCTCTTCCTACACCGCACTCTCTGCCCTTCTGTCCGCAGCGCACGTTCTGCCTCCTCTGCCCTCACGCCCTGATCTCCTCGCCCACCAGTTTCCCTCGCTTCGCCAAGCGGCTCTGCCCGTCTCACTCGGCAACGCCTAGTGGCAACATCGCGGGTAACTCAAATTTCGAGGTGTCACCAAATTTTTAGCGTTACATTTTGGCTTCTCAAAGACTCGCATATTTTTCCTTCTGTTGCTTGCAGGTGTTCAGACAAAATTTGAGAGAAATCACTGCAGTGCTTCAGAAAATACAGTGGAACAAACCCATGGACAGACACTACACTGAGCGTCTAGACATACCCCAAGCATATTGATAACGGAAGTGTTGTTGAAAACAAATGACATTAGAAAATATTTCCAAATTCGAAAAGTTACGTTGGAATTACACAAGTTTTGCGATCGCGCATGGGTTTTAGGCAAATGTGTGTAGATATACTCAAGACGTCCACTGCAAAAATGCCCGTTAGTGGAAATGCCCATTCGTAGAAATGTGGACTTCATTATAGGTCCAATACCGTTTCGCCCAAGTTATTTATGTGTTCATTGAAGAAATGGCCTGTACTCAAATGTCCAGAAGCATAAAACGTCCACTGAAATTAATGTTCTGGGGAATGATGTAGATAATAAATTTTCATTGGCGAATCCCCTTTCGGAACACCTCCAACACACATTATTTCCATTTTTACTTCGGGGATGGATGTAATGGATTACTTCGTGGTATGCGTATCCATTGCAAAAATTTGCATCTTCTTCTGTGAAAAAATATGAGTTCACATTGCAAATTATCTTAAAAGGTGATTTTAACTCTCCACACCAACAGATTTCTATTAAATTAATGCTAAAAATGGAATTTGAATGTCATTATTGATAAGAACAATATATTTCGATCGAACTGAACGTGACGTTACTCATTTTATACATTCCTGCTTGTTTAACATTTTGATTTTCAGAAATTATTCAGTGGACTTTATTGTGGACATTTTTACTGTGAACATTCCATTATTGAACATTATAATGTCGATATTTTTGCTCTGATGATTTTTCCTGCAAACATTACGTTTATTGGCCATTAAGCAGTGGGCATTATGGTGCGGACATTTTACTGGACATTGTCCTGTGGACTGACTGACCTGGAACCCATAGGTCAGGCATGTGAAACCGCGCCAGCACTTGTCCGCCTGGGAATCACGGGGACCCTTCCCTTGTCTGCGCTCCCATTTCCCATCAGAATCCAGAAAGGGTAATACTAAATACGCACAGGTAATACTACATACAGAAACGAGATTTAATCACATTCTTGTTAAGAGAGTCAGACAATAAGAGCTTTTTGTAGAAAAATCGCCATTTTCTGGTGCAGGATTACAGTATTGTTTCTTCTTACTGCGTAAGAAGAGAAATTAAAAATGACGTTAGTTCATAAAAGAACTTACAACTCTAGTATTAAACATGAAACAAATACCATTCATTAATATGTTTATAATATACTCATTAAATTCAAAGTTTTATTGTGTGTGAAATGTGCAAGATAGTTATTTGATATTCTCATTTTTTGTTTATAAACATACATACATATATTAAAACCACCTTCCTGTTCAACACACACACAAACTCCAACATCCCATCGCGTTCCCTCAGGCAGCAAAGCGAGACGATGGATTCACAGTGTACCAGTCCCCGTTGAAGTTGTCTGTCCGTATGGGAGGCAAGGGGGAAGCAATTGCTGCCAGTCATGGATATAGAGGGATTTGAGCAATATGAACAGGGGTACGGATATAACAGTAAGAACTAAATAACAACGAAAGACAGCGGCGCAACGGCAACGGGAGCAAAGAGTTGATAAATGGATTAACTGATTATTGATTCCCAGCGCGTCAACTGCTAAGATTGTGCATTTTTTTGGCAGGCAGTGATCTTCCACCGCTAGATAGTGAGATCCGGCGCCGACCTACCTTCAGCTAGCGGGGATTTTCCTAATTAGGTATCTCCCACTAGCAGAACATCGCCCCAGCCAAGACAAACTCCAAGCTCCCGATCGGTCACCCGGCATGTGTATTAGTGTAGTGCACGTTAGTGAAAGTGTGTGTGTGTAGGGGAGAGGATAGGACAGGACAAAGAAGAGGAAGGAAAGATCGCGCGCAGTCCGTGGCCTGTTTTTTGGAGTACTGCTCCGGCATTCGCCTGATATTGATCGAAGAAACCACGGACAACTAACGATCAGAGTAGCCGGCCGCTAGAATTCTCCTCTAGACAGCGACTGAAGTCGACCTAGTGAATAAGCTAGTATAAAAAATTCTGGCGCCGTCGGGACTCAAACCTAGGACCTCCCGGTCAGAGGCATTGCAGTGACATCAGTTGATGTCCTGAGTTACCTCTCCCGGTGGAGGCAGATAGTTGATGGGAAGGGAGTGAACCAATGGAAGTACTGCCAAGACGGAGGGGATTGGAGGAGAGGTAAACTACGAGCCATACACGAATGAGGCATTCACAACGAAGACCAGTAGAGAGTAGTAATGATAGGGTTCTCAAAGATACGATGAATGATAGACGATTTGATGAGGTGAACGTTTGCAGAATTGCGGCGGGTGAAAAAAATCGGTAGCAGTGTTGGCAGAAGTGCTAACGTCTACGAGGGTTGAAGTCTCCCACAACAGCTGGGATCAAACTGCAGAGAGGAAGGAAACCGGTGAATAGGTCGTAAGCTAGAAACCACATGGGCCGAGGCTTAGGAACTGGTACCGGATCGAGGAGCTGGGATGAAGTTGAAGAGGAATTAATGTGAGGCGACGAGACTACCTGGTAAGGCGAGAGGTAAGGAGTGAAGGAGAGGCATCGAAACGCCTTTAAAGCTCCGGCGAGAGGACAGTCGAGGCGGAAGGTAGGACGAGGAGTGAACCCCAAGCGTGAAGAGAAGAACGCGCGGGCGGGACGGAGCGGGCGGAGGGAGCGGCCAGGAGCGATGAAAGCGGCGGTGGCGGCAGCGGGGGCGGGAGCGAGGCGTGAACGGAGGCGATGGGGCCCAGCCGCGGACGCAGGCCGCCCGGGGCGACAGGCAATTTGAAAGGCGCCGGCAGCGGCGTGTCACGGGCGTCGGGATTTCATAAAAGCGTCGGAAGGGTTCGCAGGCGGCCCTAGAGCAGCTGCCGGCTGCGCCCCGGCGTGGCCCCGCTCCCCGCCCCGGCCCCGGCCCCGCCGCCTCCGCTTCCGCCTACGGCCAGGGCCAGGGCCTGGGTCCGCCATCGTCGCTTCCGCGGTCACCGCCCGCGCCTCCCCCGCGCCTGCGGCCAGCGGCGGGCCGGCCGGCCGTGCCGTTTCTGAGGGCCCGGACGGCGCAGATAGCCCTTTCGGCCACCCCCCGGTGGCCCCAGCTGCCCTTCGCTTGGCCTCGTCCCGCGCCGCTGCGCCCCGCCACGCCCCGCCACGCCCCGCCACGCCAAGCCCCCTCCACCCGCTCCAGCGCTCTCTTAGGGCGCCGCCCCGTGCCAAGCTCTCCTTCCTCTTCGAAATGCCGGCTAGAGTTTGCTTTGTTGGTATTGACATATAGCATGAAATAAACGAAACTGCAGATAAAAACCATAGTTTCATTCTTTCTCAAAGATCAAATCAAGAATAGGTGGCACCCTTTGCATTTGAGACATCCATCGTGTTAATCTTAAGAAATAATTATTTTACAAGTGTATGTGCAATGAATACAAGAAATAAAAACTACAAACATTTTCGTTAACTTGTTGCCATAGATCGTTTTCTTCCCCTTCGCTATCATGTTTGTACGAAAAGGACAATGTAGGTGCCTAATCCATTGTTAGATGCGTGTTCCATTTTACTTTCTGTACATATACTAAAAAAGTCATTTTTGTTCATGAATATTGATGATACTCCTTATAAGGCTACTTTTAATACTATATTTCGAATTTACCACCGAATCCTCCATTATTAAAAATATATTTTATATTCATAATAATACGCAATCTTTTTCCGAATGTATGGATATTTAATTTGACAGGCATGTGCTTTGGCTTCATTACCTCATTATAAAAACAAGTCCTATCGAGTGCAATTTTGTAACTTTTAACTACTACTAACTATTAGAGAACTTATTTTCAGGATCACTCATATTCTGTATCACAATTATTATTAATATGTATTATTTCTACAACTTGTTATGTGAACATGCTTCTTCCGGATGTACTATTCAGTCAATCCCAATAAGTAAGGTGTCGTTCAAAAGGTGGAAGTTCCCGACTTCTACGCGTATAATTTATAATTTTGTGTGTTATATAAACATTTATAACGTGCACTTTTTTTTAAAAATATTGACATCATTGACATCATTTTAAATATTGTTATCATTTTATTATTATTCATTTAGTGCAGTGCAGTGCAGTGTAGTGCAGTGTAGTGCAGCGCAGTGTAGTGTTATGAAGTGAAGCGGAGGGAAGGGAATGCGAAAGAAATGCGTCACAGTTAAGTGTTGTGCAGTGAAGTGAAGTGAAGTGGAGTAAGGTTTGCGTGGTCATGTTATGTACTATTTATTATTATTATCTTAAATAACTACTTTTTTTGTAACTTTTTCTTAGTGAATCTAAGTTTAATGCATGTAAGGTTAAGATATTCTGCCACCAAGTTACTACACTTAATTGCAGAATTAACAATAAATCTAATCTAATCACGCACAACCTAGAAAGTAAGGCTGATAGTATCGGAGTCAGGCAAGGCAGCACTGAGCGAGGACGGTGACAAGGAGCAAGGTGTGTTTGACCAGGCCAGGACAGGCTAGGGTAGAGCAGGACAAATTAGAGAAGGGCAGAGCAGGACATGCAACCCATGCCAGTTCAGAGGAGGGTACACTATAGACAGAATGCATTCCTCTTCATAACTGAATCTATGGATGATGTAAATAAATGTACAGACAAGTACAAGGCTTTAAATTTCCCGTGCGATTTAATCGCATGGTTTCTCACGAGTATATTATATTGCAGCTAGTATTCGAATCCGCGAATTAGCCGTTTATGTTCACATTCTCCAAAATAGATGGATTTACACGATATCACATAACCTAACCTCACTTATACTTCAGTTGACGCTAGGTATTTTCAAGTTGGTGTGACGAGGCTCTTGTCTTTCACCTTCCCGATTTACATGAAAAATTCTGAAGTCCCAGTAACGGGTAATTTTCAACACGTTTGTGGATTACTGTACTGGAAGATTTGCTTATGTTGCTGCTGGAAGCTAGACCAATCTGCAATTTCGGAGAGTGCATTAATTCAAAATTCGTATTTTTGAATTGGGACACTATTGCAGCCCCCGAGTGATATATTTCGAACTTCAAAGTTGAGAGATCGACTTCCTGAATTCATAAACTTTAATACTAACATTTGGTCCAGAAAAGTTTATGCTCAATCGCAGACAGTAACGTATACATATATTTTATGAGAAATGTTATTTAACATAATTTCATGGACATCCTTGGCCCAATATAATTAAAATAATTCAGAATCGAGGCTTCTCAGAACGCAATGCACGAATAAAAACTATTTTCAATTTACATGTTACAAAATAAATAACGTCTAGGCAACGACACAAATTGTGATCGGTCCTTTTGAGGGGTTTGCTTTGATTGTCAGAGCGAACGGATATACTCGTGTGTTGTGTCGATCCCCGTTTGTTTCTTCATACGATATGATACAGAAAAGCGATAACTATGTTACTTGAAAGAAATATCTTACTATATATTGGTCTGATAGGAAGAAAAAAATGGACCTTTATAAATTCATCCCTGCTTGAAACGCACTTCCCAATATGGCCAAATCTACGGTCTGCTCCTTCAAATCCTTCGAATCACATCCGACGGCAGAGAAGAGCCAACTTCGCGAATCACTGCACGCAAAAGGCAAAACGAACAAAAGGAAAAAAGTATCAAAAAAATACGATACTCCAATCCGACCACTGAGAGGCATCGTTGCGATATTCTTACTCTTTTGGAGTCGATTCACAGAGGTCGAAGCGCAGTGGACGTTCTCTTAATAGTTTTAAGGAATACAACATTTACATTAAATAATATACATTATATTAATAAAATTACATACATTAGCACTAAAGAATATACCATT
>BLKR01008207.1:0-23974 GCA_011170035.1 Teleogryllus occipitalis
TCTGAGTGGCATGGAAGGAGGAAATATTTGAGGTTTTGTTCAGGCCCATTATATTAGAAAGGCAGAGCACAAGAAAAGTAACCGCTTAAAATTGTAATTTTGCAGGTGAACGGTTCAAATCTCAGGAGAGCCGTTTACTCCATATATACATATTTCGGAAGGAGCAGGGAGCGAGCAGCGGCTTCTCTTTTTTTAAATTTATTTTCTTTTGGATAGAACAATACAAAGATCAGTGTTAATACACTCTACATTTGCTATGTGTGTCTAAGAAAAGGTCTAGATTTTTTGTAGGTTTGTTATGTGGATGCCATTGTACAGATTCTTGATTCAGCTGAAAGGGGGGTGGGGAGATAAATGGTCTTAGGGAAAATATTTTGGATACTGTTTTTGAGGAGTTGATTTTTATTTTATTTTTGGCTGTCGATTTGGTTTAGGTATAACTGAAGTCTGATTTTTATTGTGTTTATGGCAGGATCTGATGAATATGTAGCCGTGTCATCTGCAAATTGGGCGATTTTTATATCACTACTTTTCGGAGGGTCGGCTACGTGCAAGTTATAAAGAACGGGAGATAACGGAGAGCCATGGGGAAGGCCAGCCTTGACCGGCTTTTGGATTAGAGTGATGGTTATAGACTGTAACCGCAAAAGTTCTATTGTTGAGGCAGGAGTTGAAGATATTGGTCAAATATGCAATGGCTGTTCCGGGAATGTTTTTTAATATTGTTATTAATTTTATTATATCCAGAGGCTTTCTTGACAGGTAGTGATTTGATGATTTTTTTATTTCTATAGGTGATGTGAAGTTATTTGATGATGTGGGCTATATGTCTTGTCATTTACTGTTTTACTAATTGTGAGATGACTAGAGTGCGGTTTAGTATTATTTAGGGTGAATGTGTATGCAAAGTAATTCGCTTGCTCTTCGGCTTTCTGAGCCGGCGTATACACTTTTCCTGAGGGGTAGTCTAATGGGGGATGGTATTCTTTTTTCTTAATATTTTTTTTTGTGAGTTGAGAAAGGGATTTGTTGTTAGCAGCGGTTCTTCCTCGGAGCAGATCGCTGGTCGGTCCTGGTCTAGTGCGTTCACTAAATTGTGTACCAGATTAATGTGAAGCGGTGGCATGATTACGTTGACAGGGTAAATCAACGGTTAGCAAGGTTTTCTTTCCAGCCTGCATTCTAGTTTTCACACGCCAATTTTTCTTTATGTAGTGGTTCTTTCGATTTACTGCCCCACTTGCAGATAAAACAACAGCAATACTTGGTGTACCCTGACAAACGTTCTCGAGAGAGACGATTTTTAAATCATCACAGATACACTATTTATACTCGTGATAGCATATTTTTCAAGAAGTAGTTGGGCATTTTAGGTCTTCTTAGCGTAAATATCTTGGGTTATGATTTAGTGGGGTTTATTTTTATTTGTCATTTTGAGCACCAATTTATAAACGCATCTAATGAATTTTGTGATACATTGATCCACATCTTTGTTTGTTGTGAACAGTACTGTGTCATCAGAAAAACATGCTATTTCTGTTCTTTCCACCTCAGGTGACCCTTGCGGTACTCCTGCTTGCGTGATTTTTTGATCTGATAAGATATTATTCACTTTCACATTGAAAGAACGATTTTGTAGAAAACATTTAATTATTTCTTAAATTCTGTGGTGGCAGCTGAGATTTTGTGGTACTCCATGATAAAATATATGGAGTGAATAAGATATCAACCACAATAGTATACAATGTTTTTATAATGCGATTACATGTATTCAGACACGTGTTTCGGGAACACTCTTCCCATCATCAGTGGTTCTACAATTATTAAACAAATTAAACATGTCAACAAATCATATATCAACAGTGAACAAATAAATAAATAATATTTAGAATAAGTACTTACCCAAGTAACATAGATTAAAACACATAATTATGGAAGGTCGAATGACGCCATTTTGGACGTACGCTGTACGAATGCAGAGTGCGGGAAGGAGGAAATGGACGAAAGAAAGCTAGTCAATTAATAAATTTATGATGGGGCTGGATTTAACTATTGATTGTTCATTAAGACTTACAAGGTTTGGATTTTTGCCTAATTTTAAGATTTCTAAATTTTCTAATATATTTAATTTGGTACCTTTATTTTCGAAATGTAGAATTTTGAAATTAGTTTCAGGATCGAAAGAGTGGTTGTATTGGATAAGGTGGTTGGCAAATGTGGAATGTTCTTGTTTCAGTCTCCAAGATCTGAGGTGTTTCTAACAGTGTTAGCAGTGAAATCCGAATTGTTCTTTAGGGATTATAATGTTTTCTTTCAGAAAACTATTTAACCTTCTATGAATTAATTTTTCAAAAACTTTTCCTATATTGGGAAGTAAACTTATTGGTCTATAATTTGAGAGCAAATCGTGGTCCTTACCAGGTTTGCTTATTGGTATTATTATAGCTTGTTTCCATATATCCGGAAAGTAATTAAGTCTTAGAGCTACATTATAAATCGCTGTAAGTCCTGCTATTGTTGTCCGAGGGAGCTCCTTCAGAATCTGCGTGGTTATTTGATCATGGCCTACTGATTTCTTTAGTTTTAATTTAAAGATTATTTTACGTGTTTCAGATGGAGATATGCATTTTACTTTTTGAGGGACTGTTGTGAATGGAAGAGAGAGAAACTTTTCAATTTGCCTATTTTGATTCATGATTTCCGGTTTATTTGCTGTAAATGTCGCTTCGAAATTAGTGGCTTAAGCTGACGCTTTTTGTTTATCCGTTAGGGCTGTTAGATTGTTTTATTTACAAATAACTTCTGATACTAGAACAGATAGAATAATATACTATATAAAGACCACAACAAATACAAATAATAGAGTAACACAATAAAAAATAATACAATAACATAAAATACAAAATAATTGAGACAACAGAACATTCAAATATACAGCAAAACAAGTTGTATCAAGTGAGGCTTGACGCGTTACAGATATAATAAGGTCATTCATTTGTGCTTGTGGAATTTAGCTTGAACAATGCATTTATAATGAATGCCCGTAATTTCAGAATTGATGGAATAAAGTAATACAGAGTTTTAGATCTTTCAGAGTTTAGATTAACCAAACAATTGGGAAATGATAATGGGTCATTGTGATATGGTCTTCTAAGCTCTTTGTAGATTGGGCAATCACATAAAATATGATTATTTTCTTCAGTATTCATATTACATATCGAGCAGATTGAATTTGAGTGTATTTTGTGCCACATATTTCTACTGTTGCTGTTGATCTCTTTGTCACTGGACATCCTGATTTGAGCGACTACTCTAGTAATGGGGAGAGCTAAAGTTAGATATTTCTCTGTTTCTGTAGATTCCAGATCCCTCATTTCTCGATATATTGTTCTGTAAAATGAATTCATGATTTTACGAGTATCGTCCATAATGATTTTACTTACAATTGTTGCAACAATCGAGGGAATACTATCTCAGATAATAATCGGATTTGGTTCCGTAATTAAGTTATGAAGGTTCGAATCATTCACCAACCCGTCCTGAACGGACACCCAGTTGTATTACAAGAATTACGATATGCATTTCTTGATTCTAAAAGTTTGTTGAAAATTATTCGTGGGTATCGACAAGGCGGCATAGCAATTTTGGCATGTAAGTCAGTGATCTTTTAATTAATTCTGTTTCTATTTTAGTTTATTTTAGTTGAGCCAGTTTCCTTTCTAATCATGTATCCAGGAGTTGTTCTCGATAGCCCCAAAAGACATTCATAGAAGTTTGTTTGTATCTTATCCAGTTGATTAGTGTATCTCAGACCCCAGATACCTGTAGCGTATAGCACAGTAGTTGCTACCATGTAATCGGGTGAGTTCTCGCCTGAACACGGTAGCGAGCGGACGTGCGCCGAGCGCTCTCCTTCACCGGCGATTTCAGTGAGATAAAGTTAGCAGAGTACAAACCGTACGAGTTAAGTGTACAGTGATAGTGACAATGTTTGCAAGTGGCTCCCCTGATACGGGGCAGCACATCGCTAGAGCAGTGGAAACACTAAATCATCATAGTGAATTCAGTGATATTAATTCAACACCAATAAAAGATCAAGCTATAAGTGGCCCAGCGGGGCAAAACAGTAATCAAGTTAACTTTCAAATGCAACAAAATGTGCAGCAAAAACTAGAGCAACATCATTATTTAATGAATCAGGATCCACAATTGATACAAATAAATCAACAACAACTATTTATGAGAGATCCAACAGGCTTCTATCCAGCACATCAGCAAGGCCAACCCTGGGAACTTCATGGAACGCAGCCACAGCAATGGCCTCAACAACTACAAGGTCCGGAGTCGTCTGAAACAACCTCAAATAAAACCGTGAGTACCCTAGAGTGGCAACAACCTCGAAAAAGGAAAAAACACGCCAATAGTGACCAGTTCATGCCAACTTCCACGAGCGTTAGTGCGCCTCTGTTTACGCATAAAAATAGATATGCAGCATTAGAAGACAAACCGGAAGCTGAAACTCCCAAAAAGCCCCCCATAGATCATAACATACCGCCAATATTCGTGCAAAGTGTTACAAACGTATCAAAATTAATAGAATTTCTAAAACTACAAGTAAAAGAAGATGATTTCACGTACAAAATGTACAGCGAGGATGTAAAAGTGCAACCAAAAACCATTGACGCTTACAGAGCAATAATTAAGCAACTAGACGAATCCGAGGCCAAATACCACACCTACCAATCAAAGAAAGACAGAGCATTTCGTGTAGTGCTCCGATATCTGCATCCGTCAGCAAACATAGAAGAAGTAAAAGCTGAACTTAAATCCAAGGGTCACACCGTTCGTAATATGCACAACGTACTTCATCGAATAAGCAAAAAGCCGCTATCGCTATTTTTTATAGACTTAGAACCAAGTGCAAACAATGCAGAAATCTACAATATCAACACACTTGTAAATGCAGAGATAGAATTTGAAGCACCGTACAAAAAGAAAACGCCAGTACAATGTCATCGCTGTCAAGAGTATGGTCACACGAAGAAATACTGTAAAGCAACTCCGAGGTGCGTGAAATGCGGTGAAGAACACTTCACAGAAGAATGCAAAAAAGATACAACGCAGCCAGCAACATGCGCGCTATGTTCGCGAAATCATCCAGCCAACTATAAAGGCTGCCAAGTGTACCAAGATTACGTTAATAAACGTAGCAAGCAGAGAAAAGAAACAGACACCGCCACCAAGAAGATACAAAAAGTGCCAAATGCCTCAGATTTCCCTCCCCTCCCAGTTCGCCACTTTCAACCCAATCCCTTCTCACGTACAGTATTTCCTCAAAACTCAACATACGCTATACCCCACAACCAAAACCAAACAGATCTTTACAAAATAATAGAAACCTCATTCCAAAGGTTCGAAAGCATCCTTAAACAACAATCGGAACAAATTGGGGCTTTGCTTAGCCTACTGACGTCATTAATATCCAAGATGCATTAAATGGCACCAAAAATTAAAATTTTTCTCTGGAACGCAAATGGTTTAATCCAACATCGAAGAGAGCTCGTAACTATTCTCAAAGGAAAATACATAGATATTATGCTAATCTCCGAAACTCACTTCACTGAAAAATCCTACTTAAAGATACCCGGATATGACATATATAATACCAAGCACCCGGACGGTACAGCGCATGGAGGAACTGCTATAATAATTCGAAACACAATTAAACATTATGAACTGAACGAATATAAAACTGAAGAAATACAAGCAACATCTGTAATGGTGACAGAAGGTCAAGCTTTACTAACGCTAACATCAGTATACTGTCCGCCTAAACATAGAATAACAGAACAAAAGTTTCAAGACTTTATAAATACATTAGGATCAAGATTCATAGCTGGAGGCGATTTCAATGCAAAGAATCAGCACTGGGGCTCACGACTCAACACATCACGAGGAAAAAACCTTCTCAAAGTATTAAACAAACTAAATGTTTCTACTATATCGACCGGTGAACCTACGTACTGGCCCACCGACGCCAACAAGCTTCCTGACCTCCTGGATTTCTACTTAGCAAAAGGTGTGCATCTTGGTACAGTAGAAGTGAAATCTTGTTACGACCTTTCCTCAGACCACACCCCAGTAGAAATGACCATCAGTTCAAATATAACTGAAAGAAGTTATTCTCTGAAACTATCAAGTAATAAGACAAACTGGGACAAGTACCGAGATTACGTGAACTATAAACTATCTGCAAATGCACCGCTAACAACAGGTGAAAACATCGAAGACGCAATACAGCACCTAACAGACACATTACAAGACGCTGCCTGGGCCGCAACACCAAGAGAAACAATAAATAAATCGCCAACGTATCCCGCAGAAATTAGACAAAAATTGGTAGAAAAACGTCGACTCCGACGAATATTCATGATGACACGTCAACCAGATGACAAAAGGAAATATAACACCGCAGCCAGACAATTAACACGTCAAATTAAGGAATACGAAAACAAATCGTTTTCTAATTATATTCAAGCTCTATCACCTACTGCTGAAACGAATTATTCACTTTGGAAAGCAACAAGAAAATTGAAACGACCTCAACAATACATCGCACCAATTCGAAAAGATGGCACGTGGGCAAGAAGCGCAGAAGAAAAGGTCGAATGCTTTGCAAAACACTTCGCATCAGTTTTCAAACCTGCAACAAACCCAAGTACTATTGAAAATAAAGTACTAGAGTTTCTGGATGTACCTCTACAGTTATCACTGCCCATAAAGCATTTCAACTCACGAGAAGTCGAACAAACAATTAAAAAACACACGCATCCTACGAAAAGTCCAGGGTTCGACCTTATTACTGGTAAGATTTTACAGGAAATGCCAAGAAAAGGATATGCATTCGTAACAAGTATATTCAACGCAATACTTCGAAGTAGTCATTATCCTTGTCAATGGAAATATGCACAAATAATAGCGATCTTGAAACCAGGAAAGACTGCCACGGAAGTAACGTCGTACCGACCGATTAGTCTACTACCTGTCCTATCAAAAGTTTTTGAGAAACTTCTCTTACAACGTCTCAAGCCAATAATTAAAGATGTGATTCCTGACTTTCAATACGGCTTTCGAGAAGGGCACTCAACAATAGAGCAGACTCATCGTATTGTAAACACAATTTCTCAAAGCTTGGAAAAAAAGATGTATTGTTCTGCAGCATTTCTAGACATTCAACAAGCATTTGACAAGGTATGGCATGAAGGAATTTTATTTAAAATAAAACGCCTTCTCCCACACTCCTACTATTACTTTTCAAATCGTACCTTTGCGAACGCCAATTTCAAGTGAAATACCAGGACGCTCTATCAGAATTCCAACCTATTTCTGCAGGGGTGCCACAAGGAAGTATTCTTGGACCATTATTATATCTTGTATCAACTTCAGACTTACCAATTACAGAAAGAACTACAATAGCCACCTTTGCAGACGACACTGCTATTCTCTCTGCAAATAAAGATCCTTCCTGTGCATCACAACATCTTCAAGAACATCTTAACAAAATCGAAGATTGGAGTCATCGTTGGCGAGTCACAGTTAACGAAACAAAATCAAAACACGTAACTTTTTCACTAAGAAAAGAAAACTGCCCAAAAGTAAAACTAAACAACACAGAACTCCACGAAGCTGATACAGTCAAATACCTTGGACTGCACTTGGATAAACGCCTGACCTGGAAAACCCATATCAAAACCAAGCGAAAGGAAGCAGAACTTAAAATCCTCAAACTGGCATGGCTAATAAACAGACATTCAAAGCTGTCCTTGTATAACAAGGTTCAGATCTACAAGGCTGTAATCAAACCAACATGGACCTATGGTATTGAATTGTGGGGCTCCTCAAGTAGGTCGAACCTGGAAATTCTAAGACGATTCGAAGCTAAAACATTAAGAAAACTATGCAACGCACCGTGGTACGTGACAAACAATATGATATACAGAGACCTTGACATCATCCCGCTAGAAGAAATTATCACCACGAAGAGTCAAGCTTACCAGAAGAGGTTGTACGAGCATCCAAATCATCTTTCAACGAACCTGCTAGACAACAGTGAACATGTATATAGATTAAAACGAGAGAATATTTTAGATCTGCCATACCGATTTCTTAATTGAAAATTTCATTGTCACCATAACTCACGTCATTAATGTATTTATTAGATACCATTTACTTATTGTTCCAACAAGAACAGATTGTAAATTATGCAGAAGTGAAAATAAAAAAAAAAAATGTAATCGAAGAGTTTTTTTTATCAGTCTACAAGCTATCAGTTTTCCCTGATACTAAGATTTTCCAGACTGAACCCAATGCCGTGTTTCCTTTAGTCATGACAATGGCAGCTGTTCAATAACCCTGACGTTGTGAATTGGATACCTAAATAGTGTACTGCTTGACCATTTCTATAATTTCACTTCTATACTTCACTGGCCTATCTGATCTCATTATACCTGACTTTTGAATTTCATAATTTTAGTTTTTTTGAGATTAACTTCGAGGGATTTTTTCTGACAATAGTGTGTCTACCTTGTGTTGAAGATCTATCACATCGGTTGCCAGGATAATCAAATCAACAGCAAAAAGAAGAATGTTATTTTTTAATTCTATGTCAGTGAAACTTTCATCCACGAAGAAACTGGTAATGTCACAAAGGAAAAAAGCAAATAGTGTAGGGCTCAACGGATCACCTTGTTGTAAGCCTTGTCTTTCTTCTATCGATATTACTTCTATCGATTTGGTCGTAGAATGGGTGTTGATTATTATTTTCATGAAAGCTCTTCCAAAAAGATTCTGAAGAATGTTTATAATATTGCTGCTTACCCCGAATTCATATAGTAATTCCCATAGAATATTGTGGATCACGGAGTCGAAAGCTCTTCTGAAATCAATAAACGCTGCATACAGTTTTCCTTTACGTTTAACTAGCTCTAGTCCTCTTTTACCTTGTAACACAAACAAGCTATCTTCACAAGACCTAACCGGTCGGAAACCGGATTGATATTTAGGCAAAATGTTGAAATTCTCACTCCACATTATCAATCTATTCGCAATGAGAGATATGAATATTTTAGTTTTGGAGTTTGCAAGCGCTATTCCACGATAATTGAGTGGGTCTGCTTCGTTTCCCTTCTCGTGATTCAAAATAACTTCCGACTCACCACAGCTTAATGGAACATTTTCAGTCTTAAGAATAATGTTAAAGAGTTTAAGTAATTTCTTAAACCAGTTTGGAGGAAGTCCCTTGTATTCCTTGTATTCCCCTTGTATCCCCCTTGTATTCCCCCCTTTGGTATTCCGTCGGGTCCCGGAGCTTTCTTGTTTTTTAGTTTTTAAATGCTTATCATTAATTCTTTTTATTTATTTATTTATTTTACGTCAAAAAAACAGTTAAAAAACTGAGTGTGACGTGCTCTGGAGCAATCTCTTTGTCTAGAATCGGATGTCTACAGTATATATAGTTCGTTGTACTGATTAATCGATGTGGGTAAATATTTATTTAGAAATCTTCAATTACTTTTTTTGGGATTGAACTAATCATACCTTTCCCCCTCTTAACTTACGGATGGTTTTCCAATAGTCGGCACTATTCTTGATATTTGAAAGGTTAGCTTTTTGAGTGATTTGGTAACTTTTTGTTTTTCTTTCGTTAGATTAACGTATTCCTTCCTCGATCCAATGTAATAATTTCTTAGTTCCAAGCTTTTAGTTCTACACCATTTTCTAAATTTATTTCTAATTGCTTTGCGGAAAATTCGACATTCTTGGTCATACCACGGCTTGTCTCTAGTTCTGTCTCTTTCTTTAATATAGGACGTCATTTGTAAGTCCTTAGCGTACTTTTTTTACTGTTTTACGAGTTCACAGTTCTGTACGTCTAGATCATTAGTGTCCAAGTAGGGTGTTGGTGTCTCCAGTAAATTCTGGTAGTAATCATCCTCTTTCTCAAGGCACCATCTGAGTTTCAATCCTGCTTCAAGATTGCATTCTCTTTCGGTGTCGACCTCTTGATTTGCCATTGGTCCACCATCATTGTGTATTTCTGCAGAGACAGGGAGATGATCAGAAAAGCCGACGTTTAGTATTAAAAAATTTGACAGCCGCATGATACCTAGTTGATTGGTCCAATTATGTTCGATACTAATTGAACCTTTTCCATCGACATAAGTGAAGTCGCCTACTTCATCAGATTTACTTCGTCCATTTAGGGCTAAGTAAGCCTGAGGCCTAAACTTTCATGTTGCCCAACCAGTTTTTGTCCGTTAGTATTTAAAATTGCATCCAGCAAGTTGCGAATTCCCCTAAATTTTGTTCCTTCCATGATGTGTTCGGGAAGCTGGTTTGAGAAACCAATACGGCCATTGAAATCACCTTCTACCATTGTTGTCCGTTGTGTTCTTGGAGTGTCCGTTGAAGAAAATCAGTGAGTATTTCAAGTCTCTCATTAAAATTTTCGTGTTTTAGGTAAACATTAACTACCACAAATTTAGTCATAATTACTACACATTTCATTGCAATAAAGTTGGTATTAATTTCCAAAACTTCCTACGTTTTTAGCAATAACATCCCTGTAAAATATATATAATCCTCCATTGGCTCTTCTCTTTGCCTTGTCTTTGACAGCAAGACTTTCAATGACTTTAAAATCTGAAAGTAAGTGTGGAAGATTAGCTAGAAGCGAGTAGTACCAAGTTTCGTTGATAGAAAATATTACACAGTTTTTCAAATAGACGTCGTAGTCCCAACAAGTCAAATTGCATACATTTTTAAAGCCACGTGAATTCCAGAAAACTATATTATGAAGACACATATAACTATATTTAGTGGTTGCGAAAGGAAGATTTCCTGTTGTTGCTCTGAAAAGGCTTTTCCGTGTGGCGGGAGAGCTGAGCTGAATGATCTTACCCGTTAACTGCTTTGAAATTTTTCAATTCACCAGCTTCTTCGTCCCAGTTGTAGATTACACTATCTACAGTAATCTTCTTGTAGACGACTGTAACTGATTTACCAATATTTATTTCTTCATTGGCAACCTCTGATATCTTCCTCTGAATTTCTTTCTTTAACTGTGAGATCGTGGCTTTTATATACCTGATTGCCTTTGAGATTTTTTTTCATTATTTCATGTTCGTTTTCCATGTTTTCAAGTTGCGCCACTTTTTTCTTTAATAGAGATTACTTCTACAACTCTTGCAGTCACATGCAATTTTTCTTGGAAGAAAGTTAACACTTCTAATTTTGCATCATTGCTGGAGGTTCGAAGTTCCCTGATAACATTTTGTCTCCTTTTTCTCCCGTTTCTCTTCTTTACTTTCTTAATTTTTTATCGTGTCAAACAACTTGTTTTCCTTATTCCAATATTCTTCTTTCACATCAATTTCCTTGACTGATTGCTTGAAATATCGTTTAAATTCTAGGAATTCATTTGTGAGAGACATTAGTTGCTCGTGAATTTTTACTAGCAACATGGATGAATCGGCTGTTTCATGAGTGGTCCCTGTTATTTTCGAAAAAGATTTAATTGTGGTTTGTTTAGAACTTGGAGGTTTAATTTTGTTTTGCGGTAGAGGCGCCATCTCTTAGTCAACCGTTGAAGTACTTGTTAACGTTAGATTCTGCCGGGGCTCAAAAGATGATAAAAACACATATCAATACAGTTGGCGGGTACATCTTATCAAATCTGATTTTTGTAATCTTCCAGTACACTGTCTCTCCTCATATTATATTGTACGTATTTGTTACATGATACGACTATTTTGTAATTGGCTTATGTAAATTGATTTTTAAAATTTATCAGAGCTGGCTCTATTGAATACTGGCATCTACCAAAATTTCACGCAGTCAAACATAGCATTATTCATGACAAAATATATTCTAAGTTTTGTGCACTACTGCTAAGAAATTCTGCAACTGTCCATACCAAATACTAAGAATTGTTAATAATTAGTTAAATAAATAATGTTAATAATTAAGTAAATAGTACAAATTTGATTCGGAAACAAAACATTGTAATACAATGAACAAATTATAAATGATTGAAATTAATAGTGTATCTACTGAATTTCTTAATTACGCTTGGGCCTGGGCTCCTACCCCGGACATCAGCAATGTACAGGAGTTGGCAACTCCGGAATTCTGAGAAATCCACCGCTGCTACTACAATGTCTCCGATACGAGAGAGTGTCTTTATTTTATTTTTCAGTACCCACATTTATTAACAACAGATGAGAAATGATCGTTGTTTACTCTTCCTATGTGTATTTTACGCAATATCAATAATCCAACTATTTATCGATGCAAGGCCGGCCTGCACGTCAGGCGGCAAAGAAAAAACCACAAATACATCAGAACTAGTTCACAGAAAATCACCAGTATACATACGCACTCACAAGTGTCGTCTGCAGATCCCAAGTTGCATATGTAACCACGAAAGCACTCTATATCCTACTATTATATATGATGAAAAGATTTTGAACTTTTGCAATTTTTGAAAATACAAAGATTTTGAAGAAAATGAGGCCTCTATCCGAATGCGATGATTGTAGAGAAGTTCAGAAAAGACACTTTGTTGCATTGCTTCTATGAAAAATATGTCGACAAAATAATTAAATTACATAGATTCAGTATCGCAAAGCACATCAAATGTCACATATGCATAAAAAGGTCCATTTTAGACATATTATTAATTTTATCAATTATTATTGTTACATAGCCGGAAAAGGTTTAAAGACAGTACGGACATCGTGAGACTGAGTTTTGGGAATGTGAGCCCATATATGTTGATACTAAGACTTCGGGTCTGAATCCGCTTAAGGCATGAATGTTTTAAATTGTGTTCGTGGCGGGGAAGGGGAGCATTCCAATTCCCTCGTGTATTACATCCATACTTAATTTCTTCCGTTATCTAGTGAACTGAGAGTATGTGTATGAGAGGGAGAGAAAGAAAGAGAGAGAGAGTGAAAAAAGACTGAAAAAAGAGAGATACAGAGATAAACAGAAACACAGAGAAAGAGACAGAGAGACAGGGAGAGACAGATGGAGACAGAGACAGAAAGACAGAGAGTCAGAGAGACAGAGACAGGGACAGAGAGAGAAAGAGAAAGAATGAGAGGCAGAGAGAGACAGAGAGAGACAGGGAGAGACAGAGAGACAGAGACAAGAGAGACAGAGAGACAAAGAAAGAGAGCGACAGAGTGGGACAGAGAGAGAGAAAGAGAGAGGAGGGAGACAGATAGACAGAGGGACAGCGAGAGAGACAGATAGACAGGGAAAGAGAGACAGAGAGAAAGAGTGCCAGAGGGAAAGAGAGAGATAGATAGAGAGAGACATAGATAAAGCGACGAAGAGAGTGACAGAGAGAGAAGGGGAGAGACAGAAACAGCGAGAGAGGCAGAGAGTGAGAAAGGGAGAGAGAAAGAGAGAAAAGAGACAGAGAAAGAAAGAGACAGAGATAGACAGAGATATAGAGACCGAGGCAGAGAGAGACAGAGATAGACAGAGAGAGACAGTGGCAGAGAGAGACAGAGGCAGAGAGAGACAGAGGCAGAGAGACAGAGGCAGAGAGAGACAGGCAGAGGGAGACAGAGACAGGCAGAGAGAGACAGAGACAGGCAGAGAGAGACAGAGACAGGCAGAGAGAGACAGAGAGAGGAAGAGAGACAGAGGGAGACAGACAGAGAGAGACCCAGAACAAAACAGAGAGTGAGAAAGGGAGGGAGTAAGAGAGACAGAGAGAGATAGAGACCGAGACAGAGAGAGACAGAGACAGAGAGAGACAGAGGGAGACAGAGAGAGGGACAGAGAGACAGGCGGAGGGAGACAGAGAGAGAGAGAAAGAGAGAGAGAGAGAGACCCAGAATAATGATACAATCACAGAGATGAGGCCAAAAATACCATGGGCAATTAGTTGAAGGTAGTACGTACATGTCCCAGCGAGGACTAAGCGATGTTCGGAGAACGTGAAGGTGCTCTTCAGTAAGAGTGTTCGCAGAGGGGCTCTAGATGTTGGCTTAGGTGGCTCAACACAAGTACAATTGATGTCACTGCCGTGTCTCTGACCGGGAGGTCTTAGGGTTCGATTCCCGACTCTGCCAGGATTTTCCAAATTCGCTACAGAGTAAGGTCGAATTCAACTGATGCCTGGAGCCGAATTCTAGCGGTCGGCAGTAAGTAAGTCGGTATAAGTAGTGTTTCGTATTTTCTCCAATCAACACCAGGCGAATGCCGAAGCGGTACCCTGAACAAACGAGCCTCGGACCGCGCGCGATCTTTCCTTCCCCTTCCTTGTCCTATCCTCATCCATTACTTACACACACTTACACTTACATGCACTGCACTACCACACATGCCGGGAGACCGGTCGGGAACTTAGAGCTTGCACCAGCTGGGACGGTGCCTCACTGATGATACCTAAAAATTTGTTTAAGCCTAATCAACAGTTGCTCCGGCTGCCGTCTGTGAACAACCCTAGCGGACGAACCGTTAACAAGATTTTCCCCAAAATTTGTATTGTCCAATTGGTCTGGATGATGTCGCGACTACACGAATTTGAATATTTTGTTTTTTGGGGGGCTCTTTGCACGACAACTCCACGACATTCAAAAATTTGTCCCAAAATGCCTTCAATTTTTTCTTTATTTTTCTCGAATAAAGCAAATTATGCTTATAAAATGGCAATTATCGTTGAATTATCTTTATTTTGGAAAATAAGGGTTAAAAATTGTTGGGCGTCTTACAACTACAACATTGAAGAGAGTGAATATTTTCGTAATGAAATTTTTTTGAAATAGGATAATGATCACTCAATAACGTGAATAACGTGAAATGAAATAATGTTCACTGAATAACGTGAGTGATGAGGTAAATCCAGATATTTTAGTTTGACTCCCAGTATGGAGAAAATGTTTGTGGGGTGGAAACACTTTTGCGCGTTCAAGTAGTATTACAAATGTTTGAACCGTTACAAATAATGCGAGAAAGTATGCGCTATAGTAGCTCAATTGCGTTCTTACAATTCGCATACATCACTTCTTTCATACTGGGGTATCGCACCCGTAGCCTACTTTATATGCTCGCAATCTCGAATTTCTGGCGTAAATAAAGGAAAGTTGTCTAGGTGTTCTATTAGAAACGTCCTTTATATATAGGGTTGCGAGAGAGTATCCATAAACGTTTCAGCAATTTTGTGGCAGGTGGTGTAACTCTAAGACTCAATTAGGTTTTACGCGTAGTAATGGGGGAGTCGGAAGTGCACCCAATTACAAAACTCGTCTATTGAACACTAGCCTAATTTGCACATTACTTCAATGGAGGTGATGTAAGTGGGTAGTTAGGAGTGTCTAACAATTCCTTCAATAAACTCGATTAAAAGGGAACATGACCTTGCAAATTGCGCAGAGTATGCGTAAGTGGACCGCAGCAAGTATGTACGAATGAGAATGAACAATATGATTACGAATGAACAATATGAGCTAAACGAATGCTCATATTGTTCTTTATATACAGAGATACATTTGTTCTGTACATTTGAAATGCAGTTTCACCTTTCAACAAATTACTACCTCTCTGTTTTAGTTGACTATATTTTCTAATTTGTGTAGATAAGTTTCACTAATTTGCAGCTTTTCAGTCTCAATTCATCATTCTTACAACCATCGCTATATGACAAGACATATTTAGTACGAAGTACGTCCATTTTTCCTTTGTATCAAGTGTGCACTGCAAATGCACACAGTTTTCGTAAGTACTCGGAACACATTAGTTCTCTTCAGTTTTCGACAGAGTTTAATATCGACCTTAAGCCGTCATCTTGATTGAGGGTTTACTCAAACGCTTAGGGCGAATGACCGGTATAGTCACGTGGCTGCCGCCCCTGGAGTAAACGTAATATAAATCGTTGGCTTACGAGTGAGACACGCTGGGTCAAATTTTTAAGTTATGAGAATATTAAAATAGTGAAAATTTCCTAAATTGAAGTGATAATGTCCACTTCTTTAAATATTTTTTATAATTTATAAACCAAAAATATTTATATTACATTATTATATTAATATTATTATTATTGTTATTATTATTATTACAAAATACGTATAAAATCATTTACCATTGTTTTTTCAATGTATTCCGTTTCTTTGAAAGCTTGAACTCTTGTCTTACGGATCTTCTCAAACGGACTTTTTAATTACGGATCTTCTCAAACGGTACATTGCATTTACACATTTTCAAAAATTTCCCCAAAATGGCTCCATGTTTTAATTCATCTTTTCCCTCGGATAGAAAAAAGAACACTTGAAAAATAGCGCAGATCTCATTCTCGAAGAACTCTCTGAGTTTTCATAACATTGCAGAAATTCAGTTTTTGAATTTTTCGAATATAAGTCGTTTTTGCGTAGTTATGCGTGCAACATAAGCAATTTTTAAACAATTGTTTCGTCAAAGGAGGCTCCAATTTTTTTCTTTAAATTTCTTGCTCAGCACAGCAAAGGACGCTTAAACATTGCGCAGGTCTAATTTTTGTTGAAGTATTTAAATGTTCAATTGTTGCAAAGGTTACGAATGCTGTTGAAGCATCATTGATTTTGGGCTTAGATAGTTCCAATTAGTGTTCTGCCACGAGGTTATATAAACCTACCTGCAGAAATAATATCTATCTATCTATCTATCTATCTATCTATCTATCTATCTATCTATCTATCTATCTATCTATCTATCTATCTATCTATCTATCTATCTATCTATCTATCTATCTATCTATCTATCTATCTATCTTATCTATCTATATCTATCTATCTATCTATCTATCTATCTATCTATCTATCTATCTGTCTCTCTATCTATCTATCTATCTATCTATTTTCATCTATCTATCTATCTATCTATCTATCTATCTATCTATCTATCTATCTATCTATCTATCTATCTGTCTATCTATCTATCTATCTATCTATCTATCTATCTATCTATCTGTCTGTCTATCTGTCTGTCTGTCTGTCTGTCTGTCTGTCTGTCTGTCTGTCTATCTGTCTGTCTGTCTGTCTGTCTGTCTATCTGTCTGTCTATCTGTCTATCTATCTATCTATCTATCTATCTATCTATCTATCTATCTATCTATCTATCTATCTATCTATCTATCTTTTTTTTTTTTTTTTTTTTTTTACGTGGGAAGGTGAAAATCTTCAAAAGATGTTACAGAGCCCGTACTCTGTACCATGTGGGACTCTTACCACACTAAAAACACCACCCTTTTTCCGACCCCTTTCGCCTCCGCGGGACTACCGTCAGGTATTACATCACGGAGGGGGGTCCTCTGCGTAATTTACGCCGTGTCATATGTGTGAAACTGTAATTTCTGTTTCAAAATGTATACTATGTAACCTTCTATTAATTGCCATTTTTGCTTTGTTTCAAGCATATGATCTACTATATTTGTCTTATGGACAACCGTTCCTAATCTTTGGTTTAGTATGTGTCTTTCTCGTTCCCATGCAACGCAGTCGAAAAGAGTATGGTTTGCATCGTCGTTTTCGCACTCACAATGGGCGCAGTTTGCGCTTTCTACAATGGCAAAGCGTTTGAGGTATGCGCTGAAGTTGCCATGACCGGTAAGAGCCTGTGAAAGGAAATAATTTACTTCGCCGTGCTTTCTTTCTAGCCACGGCTTAATATTTGGAATGAGGCAATGCGTCCATCTTCCTACGGGGTCAGCGTCCCATTGCCTCTGCCATCTTTGTACTAGTCTTTCCCTTGCGTCTGTCTTTAGCTTAGTCTTTTTGGATGGTCGTTGGTCGTCATTTAGATCCAAGTTTTTCATTTCATTGAATACCTCCTGTCTCTCCCGCGCCAGGAGATCTATTGGGGGGATGCTCGCCAGGACAAGCACCGCGCTTTCGGATACTGTCCTATATGCCGATGTAATGCGGAGAGCACACGTTCTTTGACATGAGAGCATTTTCTGTCGCAGGGACTTATTTGCCAGAGCATCTGCCCAGACCGGAGCCGCGTAGAGTAATTGCGACTGTGCGACGCTCGCCAGTAGCCTTCTTTTCCTTTCCTTCGGTCCACTGACGTTTGGCATGAGGCGCGAGACGCTTGCCACAGTGCCGGCTGCTCTCTCCGCTCTCTTGATCACGTGTTGGTTAAACTTGAGCTTTCGGTCTAGTTCGACTCCCAGGTAGGTGATCGATTGCTTCCATTTGATCATTTGGCCACACAGTGTGATTACTGGGGTTTCAAACGATCGTCGCTCGGTTACTAGAAGTGCTTCCGTCTTTTCGGTGGCCATTTTGAGGCATTTACTGTCCAGCCATCTCTTCACTCGTTCTAGTCCGTCATTGACAATCACTTGGAGTTCGTTCGTTGTGTCCGCCGAGCTCACCATCATCACGTCGTCCGCGTACCCTATCAACGTCGTGTTGACCGGTAAGTTTAACCGCAAGAGATCATCATAGAAGATGTTCCAGAGTGCTGGTCCTAACTTCGATCCTTGTGGGGCGCCGCAGGTCATGTCGTGAGCAATCTGAAAGCTGCCGCCTTCGTAGATTATCCTCCTTCCCTCAAAATAGTTCACAATCAGGTTTGTCAAATATTGTGGCACTTTCTTCAACATGAGTGCATTAATTATGTCTTCCCATCTTGCTGAGTTAAATGCGTTTCGGATATCGACTGCGACTAGGGCACAAAACCCTTTTTTGCCATTTAATCCATCCTTCATTTTTCTCGCTATTTCCACAACCTCTTGGACTGCGTCGGTTGTCGACCTACCCTTGCGGAAGCCATATTGCCTTTCCGAAAGAAGGTTGTACTGTGCCATATGTTGGTTCAGCCTCTCTAGTATTAGACCTTCCAGCACCTTTCCCATTGTATCCATTAGACATATGGGTCTAAATGTGGATATCTCATTTAATGGCTTGTCACCCTTTCTGAGCAGTACTAACTTTTGCCTCTTCCAGTCAGAGAAAAAGGTTCCGTTTATGAGGCTCTCGTTATATATTTCGAGTAAATAACCAGGGAATTCCTGTATTATCATCTTCAGCACCTCATTTGGGATTCCGTCTAGACCTGGCGATTTGTTCTCTTTCAGCTGGCAACCAACCTTAGTTATTTCCTCCGTCGTGAACAGTGGTGGTTGCTCCATTGGGTGAGGAATTTTCCCTTCCCATCGTGGATGTGTGGGGAAGAGGCCATTTATAATTTCCTTCACCCACTCTGCGTCATCCAGTCCTGGTATCTTGTAGCGTGTCTTCAGCTTGTCCCTAACTATTTTGAAGGGTAACCCCCATGGGTCTTCCTGGACCTCCTTGATTAGGTTCTTCCAGCATTGGTTCTTACTTGCCTTAATTTGATCTTTCAGCCGCTTCAGTTGAGTTCGATATTCCTGTTTCAAGCGCTCGTCCCCTTTCGAACGCGTATACTGCCTTCTCGTCATGTGGCAGTTTCTTCTGAGCGCGGCAATTTCTTCATTCCACCAGTACACTGGTTTTTTTCCTGAATGCGTTGATGGTTTTGGCATGGTTTTATTGCAAGCAGCGATTATTTCTTTACGGACCTTGCGTATCTTGTCCTCGGTGGTTTGCCATGTTCTGTCTTTAATCCAGCCGAGTTCTTTTACTCCTTTCATTTCAGCCAGGTGATTTTTTAGTTTCTCTACGTCCAGCTTCTTAGGATTCCAGTTTTTTCTTCCCTTGTCTATGTCTGGCATGGTATTGGGCACTCCGTTATTTGTGATGGTGAAGACTATGTAGTTATGATCACTTAATGAAATGTCTTCTAGTACTTCCCAATTATAGATTCTCCTCGCGGCCCCTTGAGAGGCGATTGTGATGTCTATAATAGATTTTGATTCTCCGCGTCGGAATGTAGGGGTCTGTCCTTCATTTATTATTAAGAAATCATTTCTCGCTACGAATTCTGACAGTAATTTGCCTCTTTTATCTGTTCTTGTTTCTCCCCATTCTGTTGATTTTCCATTGAAGTCTCCGGAGATTACTGTGTTCCCTTTCCAGTGCCTGATACTATATTCTATTTCGCGGAGTCCTTCGTCTAACACATCGATTGGCTCATTCGGTGAGAAGTAGCAACTATAAAATCGTAAACCGTTTATTTCTACCCAGACGAAACCTTTTCCTGACTGCGAATCTTTGCCTACGGAGCGATTTGTATTGCGGACGGCTATTGCTGCCTTCTTTGTGTGGTCTTCGTACCAATTTCCGAATTCAGGTTTCCTGTAATGTTCGCTTATCAGTAGGATATCGGATCGTTTTTCTCTCGCCGTCTGTGAGAGGAGATCTTGAGCTCTTTTCCCCTTACCCAAGTTAATATGCAATATATTAATTTCCATACCTGCTATTGGTCGGGATCCTTCCTTTGTGGCTAGCCGATTGACATTTTATGCTACCAAAAACGTGGTTCGGGTCTATGGTACCTTTTTCTTTGCATAGAAAGCACATCGGATCTCCTTGACAGTCTTTGATTTTATGTCCATTCTTTCCGCATTTCAGACACATTTGCCTTCGGTCTGGACCTTTGCAGTGTCTTTCAGTATGTCCGTTAGTTTCTAGACACCTGAAACAGCGTAGCGCTATTTCCCTTTTTTCAATTCGGCAGTTAATCCAGCCGATTTTAATTTTTCCTTTCTTCAGAAGCATGTTTGCTGCTTCCTCGTTTACCCTGATGTGGGCGATGTTTGCCCCATACCGTCTTTTAATAAGTCTACATTTCACCATAGATGTCACGTTGGCTGCGTTTAAAGCACCTTTTACATCTTTCTCCAGTTCCTGCTCATCCAAGTTTTCTTCTATATCCTTTATTTGCAGGCTTTTAAATCTATCGAGGGTAGCAACCTCCGCTTTATTTTCTAAAGCAGTAGCTACTGCTTCCTTGAACGCGTTGTTGTTATCATCCTTCTTGACAACAATCACCATTTCTCCCTTTTTTTGTGGTCCTAATTTCTCTTACCTCGTTTCCCAGTTCGTCGGGGTGAACCGTCTTCTTCATATGCGAAAGAATGTCCGTATATGAGGTTCCATCTTTCGCCACCAGCTTTATGGCTACCGTGTCTCTTTTCCTCTTTGGTTTGGATGCGCCTAGCTTTGCATCCGATTTTTCTGATGGTTTCTTCTTGCCTTTCTTTTTTCTGTCTACTAAGATGAAGCCTTCTTCCTCGTGTTGAGACTTCTGGCCATCGTCCCGGATATCCTCTTTCTGTGCTGCCTCTTCCGAGATGGCTGATTTTGGGGTGGGCATTTGCCCGTCTTCTACCTCGATCCTCCTCGCCGAGGCTTCGGGAGGCACTTGTCCATCTTCCACCTCGATCCTCCTCGTCGAGCCTTCGGGAGGTGATGATTCCTCGCTGTCGGTTGGATTTTCAGCCTCAGAGTGCATTCTTCGAGTCACTACCTCCAGGCCGAAATGCTGTTCCAGGTCACGTCTCTTGGTGATAATTTCTTTTCTGGTCTCTTCTAAACGGTTAATTGTTCGTTCCGCTAGAATCGTGTCCTCTTTCACGCTTTTGTGAATATTTCTCGCTGGGGACACTACTTTCTTTATTGACTCCAATATTTTCGCGAGTTCTCGGAAAATAGCCTGTTCTGAATCTTCGAGTGTTTTCAACTCCCTCAACAATTCCCGGGATCCTTCACAGGTTTCACATAAATCGGAATTTTTCTCAGCAGCGCTATTAAACTCTCCCATATCCCGCAGTTTTATGCCAGCTGTTGAACTTCCCGCCAAATCGGACATGATTAGTTCGTCTTCCACACCCTAGGGGTGCTGGGGCTCGTAACTACCCAACCAATGCACCAGGTAGCGCAGCTGTCGTCACCGCGTTCGCAACCCCTGTCCTAGGGGCGCAAGGGAGTCGGCATGTTTCGACACTCCGCTGTAGAGCGCAGCACCACCTTACATGGACACTCCACGAAACCACCACGTAATGGCGGTTCCCTCACTATAAGGCCAGCCGACTTTCCAGTGATGTTTACGGGATCAAACCGACATCCTAGGTCGTGCGTTTACTCACACTAGCACTTGGTTATGTAATAAAGCATGCAGTGCCTACCTCGTACTGAAGAACAGCATTAATATGCTTCACGCTGCATTAATAGCGGGAGCCGCTTAGAAGCACTTCCTCAAGCTCAAGGCAGTACTGCCAACCTCCACTATCTATCTATCTATCTATCTATCTATCTATCTATCTATCTATCTATCTATCTATCTATCTATCTATCTATCTATCTATCTATCTATCTATCTATCTATCTATCTATCTGTCTATCTATCTATCTATCTATCTATCTATCTATCTATCTGTCTATCTATCTGTCTATCTATCAGTCTATCTATCTATCTGTATATCTATCTGTCTATCTATCTGGCTATCTATCTATCTGTCTATCTATCTATCTATCTGTCTATCTATCTTTTTTTTGTTTATGGGAATGCGGAAACCTTTTATAGGCACCACGATATTCCTTCGTGGTAGTGTGGGACTCCCTCAAAGGTTTACCCACTAAAACCGCCACCCTTGTTCAGACCTTCTTCCCCCTGCGGTACCGCCGTTTGGCATTGCTTCGCGGAGGGCGGTCTTAGCTGCAGCTTTTGCACCAGATGTTGGTCTTCTTATGTTATTTCTATCTTCTTTTTTGTCATAATATTGGTAATGAATTGTTCAATTTGTGTCCACTTTTTTTCAGTTTCCAACATTTGTGTCAACAAATTGTTTGGCTTTAATTGGACACCTAGCTGGTCTTCCAGTGCTTTTCTTTCTATTCGCCATGTTTCGCAGTCAAAAACGGTATGTTTTACGTCATCTATCGGATAGTGGCAGTATCTACACATCGCATCCTGTCGGTGACCGAAGCGGTGGAGATATTGGTTGAAGTCTCCATGCCCACTCAATACCTGGGTTAGGTAATAATTCAGCTGTCCGTATGGCCTCTCTATCCACTTAATCAGTTCAGGGATTAGTTCGTAAGTCCACCTCCCTGTATTTTCGTTGTCCCAGCGTCTTTGCCAACTCTTCATGAGCTTCTCTCTGGCTTTCTTTTTTACTTCCTCTGTTTCCTTTTGTTCCGTGATGGTTTTCGAAACATTATAAACTTCCGCCCTTTCGAGCGCTAAGAGGTCAACTGGAGGGATTCCCGCCAAGACTAACACTGCGTTCTGCGATATCGTCCTGTAAGCAGATGTGACTCTTATTGCGCTTGCTCATCTATCTATCTATCTATCTATCTATCTATCTATCTATCTATCTATCTATCTATCTATCTATCTATCTATCTACCTATTTTACCCCATAAAAAAGAACACAAAAATATGAATTGTTTGGTTAAATTATTACATTGAGACAGCTCAGCAAAAAGCAAAATATTGGAGGAAGGGGCACTAGACCTCTTGCTCAGTCCTCACGTTGCACCTAAAAGAACTTAAGTTTCGCAGATAATTTTATGAAATTATTAAAATACAGTATAACATTACTTTCATTTGATAATGTTCAAATTACAGCAAGTTATTAATGTATATTACACACATCACCGGCCTAAAAAATTGACGGAAACAGAAACGTTCGCAATTACTTCATATAAAATATAATATTTAGCTGATTACCCGGCATTTCCTGGGTATCATTTATCACAAACAGCTTCAGTAACGCAACCTCCTTCCGGTCCGCCTTCGCCTCCTTAACTCTAAAGAATTGGTTTAGGGCAGACAGTCTGTTGGTATTTGATAAAAGTTAGCGCCTAAACCATTCCGATGATTTTATCAAAAATTGATACACTGAAGAGACAAAAAAACTAAGCATTGAATATTACATCTTATTGATCGGTTGTCCTAACAACGCGTATTCTTTGACTTCGAGTTTGCAAACAATGCCATTATTCCTGACGCTGGATGCCGATTCTATCATTAAAATTATGCCCAGGTTTCT